>JWHW01031292.1:6612-17214 GCA_000931545.1 Papilio glaucus | reverse complement strand
ATTACATTATATTATCGGTTATTATACTAATGTGGATCTTTAACTGCGTGAGGTACAATGTCTGAAAAATAAACCCACGTCGTTTGATAATCCAAAATAGTATGATGGCTAGGTTCCTAAACTTTCTGATTACTAAAATATAGTGATAAAATGGTTGCGAATTTCTTTATTAAACTTGTAACTAGTAGAAATATTTAAAAAAAAAGTATTTGCTGTTACATTTCGTAACTTAACCGTTCACTGGATTATTGTTTTTTACCATGTAACGTGTTTTCGAAATATTTATTGTCACGTGACGTATCCAAAATTAAACGCATTGTAATTTTTTGTACCGATTACAAGCACTTACGTGTTTTTGGTTCATCAGAAGTCAATATAGCCTATGCTTTGTAAGGCTTAGATATCAAGCCGGTGTCGATCTGACCTTCGTCATTTTATAAAACGTGAACGTTTATCTGCTTATATAGGGATATATACAGATAAAATCAATCCACGAGCATGAAGTTTAGATCATGGGAGCTTTGAAAGATATCAGGTGGCGAAAGTGCATAAAATTGCACTTCAACTTCGACTTTAGTGTTTCGAGGTTCGTTATGAAGCCCGAGGTACACAGAGAAACTTTCATGTTTTATAAAATGTCAGATCGACTCTCGCTCTTGTTCTATTACAGGGGTTGTAATATTTATTCCCTAATTGCTTTTAAATAAATAACAAACAAAATGCGCAACTTATTTTACGTGGTATACCGCTTCCCATACCAATAGAGAACTACCAGCGTACTCTTAGGGTACGATAACATGATACTTGAATCATATCACCACGACTTTCTTACAGAACATAGTACAGCTTTGTCACTTGCTGAAGTAAGAGCGCGAACGTGGAGGTAAGAAGTAAGGTGAAGACGACGCTTTCAATACGGGCTACTCTACACGCGTAATAATGTCTCATTCACCTGATAATTATAAAACGTAAGCGGATCTTTAAGCGGAAACAGAAAAATGTTTGAATATTGGTACTAAGCGACAGCCATAGCAACAACATAGGCATAGCAGCGATAGCCAACTAAAGAAACTCCTGGCTGCCAACCTTTCAAACGTAAGTGTATTAGTTAAAATGTTTCAAACTGAACGCAAACTGTTTTATTTTTAAAAAAGGGCACCAAACGTTAGGAGCAAAGGAATTGCAAGTTTTGAACTATTTTCCAACCTCTTGAAACGACAGTTTTTTTCGGATTTTGTTGTTACTGAATTCGGGTACAAGTCAGTCAAATCTGGCTGAATGCATGTCGCAGGTATTTTTAATTTATTAAATTTGTATGCTGATTAAATATTTACTAAAAATTGTAGCTTAGATCTCTTATAAAAATGTATAGGAATCTTATAAACATTATAAACTCGTTAATCTAAGAGTAATACACACACTTGCAAAGCAACATGACTCAAGTTTACATTTCTAAACTCATTTCGTTAAGTGCACTTGATTCCCGAGCGATTTGGTCGTTTTGCTATGCGCCTGATAAACACTTTACCTTGTTAATGGTGTACTTAAATTAAATGTTTTGGAGTAGATTTATTTTTATTTATTTAAATAGCATATATAACGTATATTTACTATAGCATAGTAATTAGCAAGGTCGCATTTACCCACAAAATCACCATGTAAATCTAAAAAAATGAGGATTTCTAAATTTATTTCATCTATGAAGTGTCGGTTGGTCGATAGGCTACAATTTTCATTTTCCTAAATATTTTCTTTTTATTAATATGAAATTTTCAAAACAAGATCATATCTCTAAGTCCTAATCAGTGTCATATTTTGAAGTTTTTTTTTTTCAAAGATTTGAGCTGTCTCATGTAAATCCTCAAAAAGAATTGTAATTTAGGAATCTCTAACTTCAGTATTACAGTATTACGCATTTCGATCAATGCCTTCAGACGGATATTTTGTCGACGGATTTTCAGACGGATAATGCTTGTAACTTCAGCAAAGTAATCCCAAGTCGATATGTTTTCAGTATGTTGAATTAAATTACTTGACTTAGATACCGGATTAAAAAAAAATGGAAAACGTAGTACATATTAAAAATGTTATTTTTAAACAAGTCCGTATTCCGATATTCCTTCGTTACATTTTATACTTAGCATTTCATCTCGTTAAACGAAATAAAGAAAAAAGTGTTCGTTCTTTTACTTCACTACGAATATCTACCATTTTTATTTCATTGGAAAGACACATTCGATACAGATATATTTTCCGATACACAATTATTATAAAATTATATTTTTCCCTTACTTTAAAATTAGTGTTACTCTTACTTAAAGTTTATCTTACAATTATAATAATTAATTTTTACACTATCTTTGCTCTTACTACAGGTTTTCGAATTTTTAATTCGAATATACATTATTTAACAGCAGTACAACTACGAAAAAACGCCTTCAATTCTCGAAAGCCCTGAATAACTCTGAAACAACTCATAGGATCGGGAAAAAAAATCAAATTACAAAATCGATTCATAAATATCGAAGTTCTGAAGTTACAAACATAAAAAATACAAGTCAACTGAGTACCTCCTTCTTTTTTAAAGCCGGTTAAAAATCACTTTAGATGACAATCGTTCAAAAAGCAGCTTAACGAGCACTTTTCCTTTTCTAAATAAAAGCAGCCTTTATGTTATATGGTGATTCAATCTTAAGTAGCACTGTCCGTCATCTTTTTTATCGCTAAATACTTTTATAGAAAAATATTTTATTACATCAACAATCCACATCCACAAAAAAGGTGAGTATAATGGTGAAAAATTATGAAGAAATTTTATTATATTATGTATTTGGTTACACCAAATTACACCAATTGGTCTGAATACATTAAAGAGAGATTGTGTACAAGCAAGCAAGTACAATATAGAAAGTTGACATACATTTTATCTGTTGAAAATAAAGCTGAGACCAAATAAAACAAACGTTGACCACTGAATCATACGAACCACTCGGGTTATATTTTTAAGGTACATTTGTATGTATATCTGGTAGCCTAATTCGTGAATACTACCAAGGGATATCAATGATTGATTCAAAACTAATTGAATATTAATCACAACACCCCAGGGCACATAGGACAAGGTAAACAACTAAAATACGATTAACTTTGGAGGCTTAATTTAACTTTGCACCAGGCACTCTACGAACTTTGAGAGTGTAACACTATTTAGATCACGTACCAATACAGCAATCTTGGCGCACCGCCAACACCGAATAACATTAGAGCCTATCGATTCAGCTTTATATAATTACGTGAGCTTTTAAGGGTTATTTCTGTTTTTATATTCATGTTTGACTATATGATATTTATTTATCATATTCACATAACATTACGACAGTGGTAGAGCTCGTAACAACAATATCTGTTGCACAAATCCGGCCCATTCGTAGCCCGACCCGACCGGTGCAATACCACGACCTCACAGAAGACAGGTGTGAAGTAGAAGTATTTTATGCTTCTGCGTTTGCGGTGAAGGAAATATCCTTTTTTCCTGCCTATCGCCTCCTCTGCCCATTAGAGATAGGCAATGCATCTGCAACTCATTTGCTTGTTGCAGATTCGTATGGGTAGCAGTCACTTAATTTCAGGTGAACCGCTTACTCGTTTGCTACAAAAAAATCACAACAATGTAGACTAAACTGCGTGGCCAGCATTTATAGGGGCTAAAATATCCTTAGTTATATACTGTGCTATCTATAATAAAGATGATTCCATTTCCTGGCCATTTGTCCATTTTTATTCCTAGCCCATTCCTACAATAGCTGCTGCTGATACTAGCCATACTGTATGAAACTAATCAGTGACCCGAAGTTAACTGGTTCACAATGGATCAAGCATCAATATACACTTAAAAACTAACTAACTAGAGTGGCGCGGTGACCCAAAGTGGGCCTTGACCTCATCCAAGAGTCTCCACTCTCTCCGATCCCGCACCATCTCTCGCCGGTTTCGAATTTGAAGTTGAAGCAGATCCTTCTCAACTTCAACTTTCCAGCGATACCTGGGACGGCCGAAAATATATAATTCGTCACATTAAAATTTAATTACCTAGGAAATCTAGTTAGTTAATAGTACAGTTAATTGAGGCTTTCTTCGAAGAAAGTTCAATAACCCCATTGTCTAAGATTTCCATCGAATTTGATTGCAGTTACGCGAGCTTTTATGTGTTCAAACCCCTTACCATTGGGTACAATAATAATGATTTGAATAGTAATAGCTCTTTCACTTAGCCATCGTAGCCTTGCGGTCCAAGAACCTAGATGCGTAACGATTTTTTAAAATTCAAGATTATTCTTGCAATGTTAAACTATTTGCGTGAAAACTCCATTTTTCATTCAGTTACTTGAAAATAGCATACTTGAAATGTATATATGCTTGTAGATAATTATCTACATATACGCATACAATCCGTATACGTCCGCTTAATAATCAAGTGTATTTCTCGCCGATGAATTTCAGAAAAGAGATTCAATCCAGCAAACCACATTTCTTGCGTTAATTTAAACCATTCGCTTTATCGGACACATGACTGCGGCGCTGTTATTCCATTTACCAATTGAATTTAGCGTTTTAATGACGCTTGTCGTAGTTTGAAAAAGAAAAGTTTTTTCATTTTTAGTTCTGTTTTATAGGTCAGGGTATATAATTATATACTCTTTGTAGTTTTTCATACAGGCTGTATATATATCGAACCCTCAGCCTCAAAAGTTGAAGCTCAACTATTGAATCACTTATTTGCACTTAAAATTGTTACACTACCGCATTGTTGTAGAACTATTCATATAACACCAGCTTAGAACAGAGATTACTACAAACTTTGCAAGTTGACATAAAGACAAGCACAGCAAGATTTATTAATTGGCTTATAACAAAATCTTGTTCAAATACTATCTTCCTGGTTCGCGTGTAATAAAAGAAAGTCTACTAAAATATATTTTTTATCAACCAACAACCTCTGCTGGACGTACGTTACAGTCAGTGGTAGAGCCCGCAACAACAACATCTGTTGCACGAATGGGCCGGCTCTTCCGGTGAAATACTCACTCACTCACTCTATTTCACGCCTGGTTTCTATGAGGTCGTGCCTATTTATATAATTATAATATCCTTATTCCTGTCTATGGCCTCCTCGGTCCCTTAAAGGTAGGCAACGCATCTGCAACACATTTGCTTGTTGCGGATGTCTACGGGTAGCGTTCACTTAACAACTGGTGATCCGCTTGCTCGTTTGCCACCTGGTACCATAAAAAAAACGTTACGTCCCCGTATGCATCGCCACAAAAAACGTTACTTTGCCACCGTCATTCAGTAAACTCCCGCAGCCATGACTAGTTCGGTCCATCTTGAGAATGACCTTCGCTGCGTCGTCCTGACCGCCATTCCAAAACTTTATTACAGTCAGTCGTCTGTCCTAGCAATGTCTGGCCCATTGCCATTTGAGTTTAGCAATCTTTGGGCAATGGGGTGGCTTTAGTTCTGTTGCGCATTTAATTCTACACTATCACAACTTTTTATCGATATAAGTATTTGAATCGTTTTAATGGGAAAACAAGGCACATGGAATTCTGACGTCATTCCTAAAAGTCTATGCCTATCATACTACATAGATTGTATTTTTAAGCATAACGTTTTTGCTGCTAGCTGTAAGGTTGCCAAAATTGTAAGTCTAGCCACTATATCTCTTCGTGGAGTATAACATAATTAGTAAATTGGTGCATGGAACAATTTGGAAAATCAGGAACAGCATCAGCTGAGCCTCTTTACTTTACCCATTTATTTGTGTTTTGTTGTTTTTTCTCTCTTTTTTTCTCTTACTGGTGTAACTTTTTGTTTGGGTAATATTTTTTGAAGTGAAAACATCTTTAGGCACACTTGACTTGGGGAGTAAACTGGTGAATGAGCGACAAGAGCGTTACGAAAAGTCGGGCGAGACGACCGGAAGATGTTTGAATTTGGAAGTTTCGACGAACTTTTTTTATTTATATTCCTTGTATTCAATTTTGAATTTTATTGTTAAGATACAAGGGTTTTTTTGTCGAATATTTATTATTAAACTATTGTCGAGGCTGTTTTGGTTTTATTATTTATATAGGAGACAAGGATTATGACCAATTAACCTGATCCATCATTCTATGATCATGGGCTACCGAGAGCGCGGTTAGCATGCTGATATGTAAAGGAACGGGAGGACTAATCCACGACTGGATCAATACATTCAAATGAACTAGCAAGATTTCTTAGGCTATCATTATTCATTAGTCGTAGGACATAATTTACTATGCATGAAGACACCCTCGTGACAAGATATATATAGATGAATAACTACGCAACCAAATACTGTCCGTTACTGAATAATGGTACAATTATATGTTTTACCGATATTGTCACAGATGAAACGCAAACAACGAATAAACGATACTTTCGGGACGCAAGCGAATAACAAATGAACTCGATTTCTCCACTTCCAATCAATAATGCAAAACTGGATTATGGCTCTCGCGATACCCAACTTCGCGCGAAAATATTTGTTAATTTAAAGAAGCCAACCAAACGTAGCTATTTTATTAAAATGTATTAAAAAGTTGTTGAATATTATTTCGCATCGCACTATTTTTTATAGGATCAGGGAGAAAATAAGTAGATTTTGATTTAAAAAAATTGAGTTATTCTTAATAATGCGTACCAAAAAGTTGGTTTAAAATAGGACAATTTTGTTTTGTTGGCTTACGTAGGCTAAGCTATAGGACTTACATTAAAATGATGTATGGAAGAATTGTAGATCTTTAAATATGCTAAATAATTTCAGTCCTCATAGGATGGAAACGAGAAGAGGATTGGATGGGGAGGGGGTTGACGGGGAAAAGAAATAGCCTTTTTCCTGTCTTTGCCCTCCTCTGCACATTAAAGGTAGGCAACTCATCTGCAATACATTTCCTACATACTGCGTAAGGATGTATAAGTTGTAACGATCATTTCTGGTGATAACGTTTCGTGCTCGAGTTGTGAGTGGAGCGACATGAAAGTTAAGTAAAAGTATTCGATGAGACGAGTTTTGTGAAAAATTACTTTAAAAGTTAAATATACGTTTAAAATACTACTTTTAAATTGTGTCTTAATTTGTCTATTTAAAAAAAATATTTTTAAATCGACGAAATAGTACAATTATTATCCTTTAAACGAACAGTTATTGTATATATTAAATAATAATCTGAATATCGGAAAAAGCTCCAACTATCTTCATGAAATTTTGTATGCAGGGGGTTTGGAGGGCGATAAATCGATTTAGCTAGGATTCATTTTTAGAAAAGGATAATAAAAATACCGAGCAAAGCTCGTTCTCAGTCCTCCAAGTATTATTATATTATCCGAATAATAAATATCTATTCCGAAATAACACAACAATATAGAAAACAAGGCGAAGCTCGATCCACACAGGTAGTATCTTTTAAGTGTTTAAAATTTAAATCGCTTAAAATATATTTATGTAATGTCTGCCAGCTCTCGATCGGACAAAAGTCCTATTAAGTTTTTCTGTTTTGAGACCGCGCTCAATAAATAGTCATAGTTATTTCAGTATTTCAAAATTGTAAGTAATGTTTTATTTGTGTTATTTACAGCTAACATTGTGGCAAGCGTACATGATAGAAGTAAACATATCTCGTCATGAATAAATTGGGATCAGGTATCAACCTGGGTTCTTGTTTGTAAAAGTAGTTTTAGAAAATAGGCTGACGCAGAAACTATCTGTCCTCTGTAAACTATGGTTTAGGAACGCGCAAACATTCAACTATATCGGCGGGTTTAACTACGGTAAACAGTTGCGTAAAATGTTGACCGAAAATATTAGAGCAATGTTTGAAGTCATGTTATCCTATAAAAAACTTGTAGAACAAAATTGATATTTATTCTCTACAATTATATTTAAAGGTAATGGATGTAGTACATTCGTTTTATTTATATTATACAAGAAACAATCCTGAAGAATTATGAATATGTACCAGTTTTCTAGTAGTATGCTAGGAGTCTCCTCGCGAAATTACATCAGTAATTATGTGATCAGCAACAGAAACAAAGCAGAAAAAAATGTCAGTTGTCCGAAGAATTGCAAAACTTAATTGGGAATGGGCTGGACACATTGCTCGCAGAACTGGTGGCCGATGGGAGGTAAGATTGTAAAATGGCAGCTATATACAGGTCGACGCAACGTAGGCAGGCCTCCCGCAAGACCCATGATCTGGTTAAAGTTGCGGGAAGTCAACTGAGTGAGGGTGGCAGATGACCAATCCTTGTGGCGATCAATGGGACCGGCCGACGTCCTGCAGTGGACGATTATCAGTTAAAATGAATCACGAAGACAACTAGTATACATTAAAACTAAACGTAGTACTAGTATTTTTTTAAATTTATATTTTCATTCATAATTTCTTCTTAATTATATTTTTGGTACAGTTTGGCACAAAGCAGAAAAGTAGATAAGAGAATTGCCCACCCAAGCCACGCCCTAAAGATGTAATTCCTGCAGCTTTGATCAGTCGGAGTCGTGGTAAATACACGAGTTTATCGTTCTTCCACTCACATTACGTGTCATCTCATCAAAATTATCTTTTAACACACCATTTATTCAACGTTCTCTGTCACCGTGGTGGACATCGAGCAAGTACACGTCTGTAATGAAGATTTACATGTAACATCATTAGGGACACTGGCCCATTCTAGTTCTCTACACGTAAGTGGTGTCCAATTTACCTCGGAGACAACATTGAATATGTAATTTCAGACGCTGGGGAATGTATCACGAAACACTACCGTGTGTACTAGATTTATAAAGTTGCATAAGTACTATAGAAATATGTTCGTATCATATTTAATGCAACCAAAATAATCGGTTTATTATTTACCAACTATATCTACCCAATTCACATTATTGCATTGACAAGACTTGTCTTTTTAACACGTTTATATTTAATGATATTATAATACAAAAAGTAACAGATATGCCGTTAGCGATCGAAAAATGAAAACTCGAAAGCGCCAATTAGGACGCTTTTCTATAGCTTACGTCATGTGTTTACATTTACGCGTAAGTGACAAGACTAGCTGCCCTCTTTTTTCTTATTATTTCAATTACGCTATCTTTTTTACACCGTTTGACATTTATTTTTTGTTGCCACTGTCTTTGGAACATAACATATATATAGTATAAAATATCATTGTTCATATTAGTTAATGGTCTGTATGTCCTTTAAGCTTCATTTTCCCCCGCTTTCAAACGTCAGATTAAATTGAAACTTTGCAAAGACATCAAGAAAATGCTCCCTTACAAACAACAAAACGTAACGACAACTTTGCGTGTTTTTTTAGTTATTAAATTGTTGATTATTAACATATTCAATGCAGACATATATACTCGATTTTATAAAGCTGCTTTTTGACCTTATTATATCACTATATATTAAATTTACATTTCCCAATCAACATACAACACACGCATAGAAAATCACATAGGCATGCCACCTTTTTCCCTTTCATATTTAAATTTCTATAAGCTTTTTACTTTTTTCGTCTTGATAACTTCTGCTTACGTATTACTCCCTCACGTTTACTTTCCGTTTGTTATCTTTCATTTAAAATAGAACCAAAAATAACAACTAATTTAATACCCATATATTATGAAAACAATTAATTTTACGTTACAGTGGATCGCGGTATAATTAGAGTTTCTCTCAATATTTATAAATGCAGGAACTACGTCGGTTTTATTATGAAATGACAATACAATGTTGTCCAGTGCCCCTGTTGTCGCTGTAGTTTACCCGCAGTTTTGTTTGATGTAATATTACTGCGCTGTTTAAAATTATATTTTATAAATCGCTTTATTAACATAGTTACATTTTATAAATTAATATAACAATCATATCATAATTTTAATGGAAATTATTTTAGTCTATTATTTCTTAATAAACCAGTCACATTGATGTTCAAACACGTAACATTTCCTACTTATCGGATTTCACTAATATTCGCAGTTGTCTGAGATCGTCTTAAATATTTTTATGGAATACGGTAGCTAATAAGGATGCGATTCGTCCAAAGTTTCTATGGAGGAATAGCGATAAAAGCTAAAATGTTTATGAAATATGTGATACAAAATCCATTAAATTAAGGTCGAATTTCGACAACGGGGGATCACCAGTCAGTATAATATTCATATAAGAAATAATAATAATATAGAAGAAAGGTTTGTTTGCTGGCATTACTACGCTATAATGTAAGATAAATGTTTTGCTAGACCACCCAAAGCACTACAACTTACAATAAACAAAACGCAATAAGGCCTATGTTCATTCTAATTATTAAAATCAGTTGAGAAGTTATCAAAACAAACTTTCATAATTAACTACAGGCGAAATAATGTTACCTACGCCTTAAGCCTATTAATAACGTGAAATTCCATTGTTTAAATTTCAAATTTACATTTATAAAACATATTAACTTCACGTTTAAACAAAATTAGTTACAATTAGTTAAGCTTAAATCAACATTAGCTTTGTAACTCCAAGG
>JWHW01031280.1:104285-118214 GCA_000931545.1 Papilio glaucus | reverse complement strand
CACAATTGAATCAAGTGGTATACACAGATCGTGTTCGAGTTTGGAAACATTCTAGAAGTGGCATTGATGATTGTACCAATATATTTTTTTCTTTACTTGATACAAGGTGAAATACAAAATTAAGAGATTTATCGATTCTATCTTCTACATTCATTTACGCTATGTCAGTTGGTTACGGGTTCTCTTAATAGAATATTTTTACGAAATGGACTTAATTTGTTGACAGTATAAGATCTAAGACGTCCCTACTAGCACTGCTACTCATTCTGGTAAGAAACATACCTAAAACATATACTAAGAAAAAATTATGTAAATTTCTGTCTAAACACGGTAAATTTAAAAAGTACTGAACGGATTTCATGCTGTTTACAGACCGACAGACGGACCGATTCATGAGGAAGGTTTAAGTAGTACACGAGTATGCTTGGGCCGAGTTCACACGTAGGATTTATAATAGAATTAGAACTGCACTTGGAATTTTGTTGACAATAAAGCGGGATTTTCACTATACGAGTATGGCATTCGTGTGAGCTGGAATCACGGTTACGAGGAGTAATCAACGTGCACTTAGTCCGAGCTCACTCCTGTATTGTGCAGGGGCCCATACAGCCATGTGAAGCAGGGGCGGGCCGCTAGTTATCAATATAAAATACTTCAATCTAAACTAAACTATTGCTATAATCGTTGTCTTATCTAGTATTTTGTACATCTATAACCTCCAACGAGCTAACCCGACCGTTGGCCATGGTTATAAAATTTATGTTTTCAATATTTTCTTAAGATATATACGTCTAAAGATCGACATGTAAATCCACAATGATATATGTTTATTTGCAGGAATATATCCACGATCGTATTCGAGATATACAAAATGTATATGTTTACAAAATTTAAGTCCATATCATTATTTACATTTCATTTACATAATAAATGAAATGTCAAAACAAAAACACATATAAATAACGGAATTCTCGCGACATTAGTTGATGTCTCGGGGTTGTTTCATTATTACCCAAAACATGTATAACATTCATATGTCAATGAAAACTGGAGAATTACAAGTCTTAGGTCAAGTCTAAAGAAATATATATTATGCAATCATATTATAATACAATAGATATGCGATTAGCGGTCAAATAGACTCGAAAAGCGTCTTAATTAGGACGCTTTTTCTTTGGCTTACCTCATGTGTTTACATTTACAAGTGACAAACACTAGCTGTCCTCTTTTTTCTTATTATTTTAATTACGCTATCCCTTTTACACCATTTGACATGTGTGAATGTTGCTGTCACTGTCTTTGGCGCACTTTTGAACGGTGATTTTGCATGACTATAACATATCTATAGTATAAAACATCATTGACATTATGTGTATGAGAATTCTGCATAAACAATTACTTTGTTTGACCACTACACATTAATTAATGGTATTTTGCTATTGATCTTCGATAGATGGCACTGTTTTTGTATCAAATATCTGTAATTTAATAGTATTAGTTTAATGTAGCTTTGACATGATAATGAAATTATAGTTGTAAATAAAAAAAAAATAGTATATAAAATAACATCTCTAAGTTACAAGGTAGTTCAAACAACTTGTGGGAATTACGTAAAATTCAAGAGAAAGTAGAGTTAACCTTGCAAGTAACACAGTTTATAAGTACCAGGCGCGCATAAACGTTAGGTACAGAGATAAAGAGTTATCAGCGAGACATCCGGACGTTTTCACTCGGGGAGCCACGCAAGACGCAACAATTAGCTACCAACGTGTGAACCCTCCACTCGTATATAATTTTCTTGTAAACGCTTTCTACGAAGTCAAGTAGACAATTTCGCAACGGATAAGCAAGGCCAATCTAATGAGGTTAATAAATATTAAAGAAAACTCAAAGATAATGTAGCTAATTCGTGCACTGGTAGACAATAAACAGGAATATAATTAAAATTGACTGAAATGGTTTTGGTTTTAATTTAAAGAGAAGAAAGGAAAAGGTCTTTGTCATTATGCGACAACATCGCCCCATAAGGCTTAAAATTAATTTAAAAAATACTGGCAGTCATAAAGACTGCTGACAGAAGTGAAAACTCAAAACAGGTGGCGTGACAATCGTTCAAAAATAAATAAATAAACCCTTGTGTCTCAACAATATCTCAACTGGAAAAATTAAATACATGAAAAAAAAAACACGAAACTGTTCCAAATTCAAATAAGCATGTTGCTGACAATTACAAGAGTTTCTCATATCGTCTAAAGAGAGTAAGAGTCAGTTTTCACTTCAAAATTATTTGGTTTAACATTATGCCTGCCAACGTATATACTATCCTGGCCTTGCCTGAAGACGGGGTAGCCAGAATATTAACATTATTACAACTTATAAAGATACTGTAGGGAGTATTGAGACGACCGCTTGCCAAGTGCAGACTGTGACGTCTTAGCCGCCTGTAGTAAAACAGTTACAAGTATATAAGAGTTATAGAAGAAAAAATACCCGACTCACTGCATGATTTTGATGCTTTACTTTCTCTACATGGGTTTTGTGTTAACATATGCTCTACGTCATGTCATACCCTCGGAGAGAGTGAGAGAGGTAGTGCCAGACAAGAACACAAAACGAACCTTACTGTTCAAAATCGGGTTGGGCTAGAGGATGTCACAAGGTGGTTCGACTTAGTGCCTCCCTTATTCCCATTTCATCGGGCCCCTTTTTCTAACAAGAAATTAATTAAACAGATATCAATGAAAAAAAATAACAAATAGTGTATTAGCTTGTTAAAATTTGTTGACTTTTCAACGCAGATTAAAAGGAAAGCTCCTAACGTCCGGGCAGAAAATAGTCTAATCGCCTCGTTGGATGCAGGAAATGCCGATACCACATTCCTTCGCCGTACAAACGTCCTTCCAAAAGCGGCACCGCCGTCACGATGCCGGTTAGGACTCTAGCCATAAATGATTCAGAGAAATATTAGATGGAACAATTTTATCAGATCTCTTGATACATGGAGTATGGTAGTTTTATTAACATGCTTTTATTACCGTGGATTTCCACTGCCGAAAACATTCACAAAACACTGTCATCTCAGTCTTTTCCAAGTGAAACTTTGTATCGCGACACGATTTTAGTGGAAACCCACGGTTAGCTTGGTATGTATATGTATGTTCGTTTGTATGTAAGGGAATCCTTGTTTTAACCCTATCAAAATGTCGAAATGATTAAAAACGTTGTACACTTATCAAGGAGACAATGCAATGATTTAAATAGTTTATCCCATTATCCTTACCGACGTCTTCGGGATTTGTGTTTTTTAATATTGTTGGTTTAAGTTTAACGCCATCTAGGTATTAAAATTAAACCAACAATGCGATACTATGCGTGTGGAACTTAGTGTTTTATTTTTTAAAACAATTAATTACTTATAGATGGCAGTTGAAATTCTGTGTCACAAAAATACCTCTACCACTATATTATAGGTCCTAGTTATAAGTAAGTCCAACCCCAAAGCCTATAAGTGATCGCCTAATGAAAGATAAAGCCTAAAGAAGCCTATGAGAGTAAGGTACTGTTCATCCGCATGTATACCTTTTAGGGTTACTTTATTGCAAAGATCGACAAAGAGTCAACTAAGCTAGCTTAACTATTGCCAATTAAGCTTCAATAAAGATACAGAGAGGTCGTTCAATTGAAATGTCCGGGCACTCGTAATATTCACCCTTAAATAGCAATAAAGTATACTTTCAGGATTTTATTAACTTCAAGGGATGAAAGTCCTTTTTATAGTACGTATTATCTTTTGGTGACATCGCCATCTAATACCAATTGGGACAGTTGTCAAAAGTGCTTGTTTTTCTTATAATCATCAAAATATATTGAAATAAAATAGTATTTAAAAACGAAATTAAATGTAATAAAATAATAGAACATATTGAAAGTATGAATGAAGGGAGAGAGGAACGAATTGATGTTGCAAAACTGAGTGGCAGTGTTGGCATGGGACGTCCTAGGAGAACTTATATCGATCAGATTAGTAACATACTAAAAAATGGCGATATAAGGAGCACCCGTAACTGACGAGCTTGTATGCGATGTATGGCGCGATCCTGGAACACCTCTCTCGCTTCTTCTACATGAAGAAGCGAGAGAGGTGTTCCAGGATCGCGCCAAATGGAAAACCATAATCTCTGCCTACCCCTCTGGGTTACGGGAGTGAGCATATATTTATTTATTTATAAAATAATTATTTACTTATATATTACAATTTAGACAATGTTATGTATAAAAATTATCAATTTCCTAGATCGGTTTTTAGATAATTTGTATAAAACTTGTATGTTGTTTATCGTCACGTAACTTTGTGTGAGCACATAAACTCACAGTGTAAACTCGATATCTTCGCGTGAGCATACCTCTGAGATAACTTCGCGTTACACCATTTGGCAATTAGCACCGACTGTATGCCGGGTACGGAGTAAAACATTAACTGTCCCAGGTCATCGCGGTCACTGGTATAGTTCTATCATAATTTAGGATAGTCTAGACTTTAGTGTTAAGATATTAACACTAAAGTCTAAGCTCCCTAACCTCCAGGTGGAATCCGGAACCCAAAAGTGACATCACACCCTTGCCATCCAATTCTAATAAGGAAATAATGGGAAGGGGGAGAGGATTGTTAGCTTGTTGCCGGTGCCTATATTAGGGTATCTTCCTATACAGCGACTTCCGTGAAACAAATACTTTTAAACCATATTTATTACGAAGACCTTTCAGCTCAGCTATCTTGAGCTTAATCCGGGCGTCTTTCACAAGCGCGCGCAAGACAATACCGCAATCATCTGACGAGTGGGCGACTTTGCGACACGCTGACGGCTTATGTAACCTGCATAGTAAGTTAGAGGGTGCTTACACACTAGTGCGGTCATTATAATGATTTATTATTTTTAATTTTACTAATTTAATAACATAATTTTTAATAATTACAACTATAGTGATAGTTTACAACAGGACTCGAATGACGGACTTGAACCAATATTTCGGCTGTTTAAATTAGCGCGGGACCGTGGGTTTCTTAAAAAAATTGAACCTTTTTATACGACCTAAGAGTAAAAAAATATCTACCCTAAATATGTAACAAAAAATGCTTATTACATGTATATGGTGATTAAGGTAAACAATATACCTAAATTATCATTACATGACGTAGTTAGAATTTACAAGTCTAATACTTCTTGCATTGGACTTGTAAATTCTACTTCTTACTTGATTTCACTGTCTACTCAGATTTGGCAAATAAGGAAAAAGTTGGATTGAACAAAATTGGTTAACCACAAAATTGGTTTTACAAAAAAAATTGGTCACAATAATGTTTGTTTCTCATAACCAACTTTATTGTTATGTTTATTAAATTCATTTTGCATTAAACTAGTGGATGATTATCTTTATTTCAGCAATGCAGTCTGAATGACTCCCTACACGTGCACTCTCAGTTATTGCATCTAATTAAATGGTTTTGTATGACATGGATTATGAACACGGTAAACTGTGCAAACCGTTTCACTTTAAGGGGCAACATATCTGGTAGTGACGTCACATTATGTTGAAAAAAAGATTTAAAGCTTTTTGCGACGTATACAATTTGTATGACACTAATATGCAAATGAAACAGTGGGTATATATTGTAATAGATGGCGCTAGTAGTCTATTAAATCATGATCTACTGGAAACACTTAATATAACTTCACTAGGCACATTATAAACTGTCAGCGACTTGTAAACTGGACGAAGCATTCATAATTTTACGTGACATTTCTAGACAGTTTATCGAACAGTCAAATTGTGTTGTTGATATTTTGCTTGCGTCATCAAGTTAATGTTTAAGTTAAAGTTTAACATTGTAAGTGAAAAGTATGGCTTAAAAATTAATATTGTGACTAGAATTAAGAAAGGTATTTTATAGTGATTCTGGTATATTGAAAGGAAAAATAAAGAGAGTAACAAGACAAATTTATGTTGCAAAAGGGAGTGGCAATGTTGGTAGGGGACGCCCTAGGAGAACTTATATCGACCAGATTAGTGACATACTAAAGAAGGGCGATATAAGGAGCACCCATAACCGACGAGCATGTATGCGTAGATGTATGAATGTAGAAGAAGCGAGAGAGGTGTGTCAGGATCACGTCAAATGGAAATCCATGATCTCTGCCTACCCCTCTGTGCTACCAGGATGAGCGCATATTTATTTATTTACGTTAGAATAGATAATCACAAGTTAGTGTGTTAGGTTGAACACATAACTGTAAGAGTAATATCAAAAAATATATTTATCAAAAAACCTTAGTTTTGTTGCGTTTGATAAGATATGTCAAAGAATTGTCCATGATCCATCCAAATCTCAATTTTCTGTCAGTTTATAGTGTGCCTAGTGAGATTATAAATTGACTAGGATCACAGTCGGTCGGTGACATAAATTTTACGTACTACTTTTATATTAACGGTATGCGATTGTCACTTGTCATCAGATGAACAGTTTGCTCCGATTATTATTATTATAGATTATTATACAAATATACTTACTTGAAAAGTTTAAAGATAATTTTGGTAATATAAGAGTACGGACTGCGAAACATGGTCGTGGGCTCGAATCCGCCATCGACTATTGTTGTGAACCATTTCCAGTCAAGTTTAAGCTTGATTGGAAATGGTTAAGAATAAATATTACTAAATTATTTCGATAATCTACTAATATTTCATACACATTCCCGAGGAAGGTTAGCGTCTGACAGGCGGCCGGCTGTAACAAATAACTTTAGCCAAAACCTATTACATTATGAACTATATGTAACAAGGCAGGGAGAAAAAGATTGTACAACTAACACATTCATTGTCTAAAAATGAAGCTTGTTTTAGTTATTATAAGTCCTGGAACTCAATCACTCGGCTACCGGGTCACCCATCCGCCATTTAAATAACTAACTCTCCCTTTCACTGCAGACTTGCTGACGAAATTTCAAATTAACCGTTGTAAGTTGCATTCTTAAATTTTGCACGTACGCCTTTTGTTTTAGTCTCTCTTAAACGCATCAAACATTTTCTCTTAAACTAGTTTCGTATTCGGAATTCGCTTTAAAGCGTTTAAAAATAAAAAAATAGTTATATTATGAAACGTCATCGCTTGAACATGATCGTATTAAAATCAAATATTTTATTTAATGAAAAGTAATACCGAATGTCACACTTTATGCTCTTTTCAACAGTAACAAATTTGTCATATCAAAACGTTTTCTGACTGTTAAATGTGACAACTAAATGCGCGCTAAAACTTGACATTTAGTGTCATTTGACAATTGAGTTCATGATGGCGGAATGACAGCTGCTTTAATCCATTTATAATCTATGCTAACCGGTGCTAACTGTCCCAGTGGCATTTAACACTCGTTTGTTGACAACAAACTTACTATTATAATAAATTCGGTTTCTGACATCTTGATTTGGGACATCGATTTCTTATATAACATTCTTTCTTCCATTGTTCATACTTGTTATAAAGTCGAAAGAAAAAGTATTCATTTGTTTTGTTTATCACGTTGTTCAGAATTGAGTTCTGTGTTTGTACATATTTATATGACGGTCCACAGCACCTGTCAATTAAATTGGCTTCAAGACTGCAGATGTACACTTTGTGTGGGATGTTGTTGATTGCAGCAATGATTTAAATTTATACTTTAAATTAATTGCAGTGATAAATTTATGGTTCATGTTTTAGTGTAACGTTGTAAGGCAAAGATATAAAACCCGTCTACCGTCAGAGCTTCGTCTTTTATAAAGGGTAAGTTGTATATATTATGGAAGGAGGTGGCAAACGAGCAAGCGGTTCACCTGATGTTAAGTAACCGCTACCCATAGGCATCTGCAACTAGTAAATGAGTTGCAGATGTGTTGCCTACCTTTAATGGCCAGAGGATAGGACAAAGTATGTTACCTTCTATTTATTCCCTACCCAATCCTCTTCTCCTTCCCATCCTTTGTAGGAAACGATGGGAAGGGGAAAAGAACTGATACTGGGACTTCGACACCTCACTCATCAGATGAAACGCAGATGTATGGTACTCCTACTTCATTCATACCTCATACAACATATGTTGTTGCGGACTCTACCACTGTTAATAGTGTACTCGTCCGTCCGTCCGTTTCCTTGGTAGTTTAGTTTTTACTATCTCACCCGGCACACATAAATAAGTAATATCCACTAAGTATCTAGTTGTAGGTCGCGTTAAAGTTCATATCGATCGCAACATCTCGCATACATTTAACTCGATTCTACGACGGTATCCAACATACAAGGACTTTCACCATAATTAAGTGTCCTCTAGCTTAGGACAAACATTATGTAGATAATAGATAGAGCCAGGGCCGTGTCGATTGTGGAGATAGGGTCGGGCTATAATAACACGGTTCTAGCGTGTTTGTCGTGCCTCTAAAACTGTTTAACACGCTCGGACACACCTACGGTTATAGTATTTCACGTCTTACTAACGTTACATGTAATCTCGTGGTGACACTCTATGTTTGATCCGTCATAACTTACACGGCTATATTCTCTCCCGCTGTCAGTTCCCTTTGATCTTTCAAACTACGCAACGTATTTTTATGCGGTTTTCGTCAATAGACAGAGTGATAGATTAATATGTATAACATACATATTATTGTAGAGAAAAGCCTAGAATCTCAAAGATTTGTAATAATAATTCTAAGGCGGAACGAAGCTTGCAGGGTCAGCTGGTTGGTAACAATTATATGTCACAGTGGTAGAGCCCGCAACAACAACTGTTGCACGGAGAGATCGGCTCGACCGGTGAAATACCACGACCTACCAAACAGACGTGAAGTAAAAGTATTTTGTTTGTTGTAAAATAAATGCGAACCACATTTTAGTATAGTGTCGAACAGTAATAAATACTGCGTTAATTTACCATCACAGTTATTATTTAAAAATAGGGTGCAGAAATACCTATAGTATTTAACTAAAATTTCCAATCGACTGGGTTCAAGTAATTTCTATGTCATTCAATTAGATGGCAATGATTTATTACGTGTACAATTATATTTACGTAATACAGTTCGTTTGAAACAAATACGCTCTATCTGTCAGATTTACTCGCACGAGCGGACGCGCAACGGTCCGTGGGTAGCGTGGAAGAGCAAATGCATAGTTACTTCAAGCTTGCGTAAGATTTGTTAGTAACTGTTGCTAAACGATTCCATAACTGTCTCCCTTTCAATTATGTTGCCCTGGTAGATTTTTGACGTATTTTATTTTGAAGCATAATTTTGTTTCGTTTAATAAACACAGTCGTAGCATATATGTATCATATAACTACAGAAACACAGAAAAGACAGAAACTAAATAGATCATATCTTTTGAGTTATGCAACAAAACGAAAGCTGTCATATATCTCGGGCGGTGGTTGGTGAAGAGAATCGACCCGAGTATTACAAAATAAATACAGTTCATAAGGTAGCACATCAATTAATTTTAGGGCGTAACGAAGTTTTCTTGGGTCGGCTAGTTGATTTATATTTGCAATTATATAGTTTCTGGTACGGAAGGAATGATGGGTTGGGTACAAACATACTTGTTTGCTACATTCAACTATCAAATCTGGTTTTCCAGTCAAAATAAATTAGTTATAATAATAGTAAGTATTCGTAGGTTAATAGAACTAATCTTGACACGACAATTAATTTGTCGTGTGTTACAACAAATGCTAACCGAATAAATAATGTTAAAATGCGCGGAAAAGATTACTTATCATGACAGATAACAACGGCCATCTTTGTTCTGTTCGCCCGTTAAGCGGCCACAATATTCGAAATTCGAACTTTGCTTTATCTTTCTAAAGCTCGATATTAAGTGGCCAGTACTTTGAAAATAGAACCTCTTTGGTTGTGTTTAAAATAGAATAATGCGCGGAGCATTATTTAAGTTGTTGAGAGTTATGTGTTCTATTATTATGGTACTGAAGTGCATTATCGATTGTGCTAATTTGAAATGTAGAGAAAGCAGAGCTGATGTACTGGCATCGGCATTGATAAGTGCGCTTCCCGCTTCGTATTCATGCAAATTATTATCACCACTGTGACCCGAGCGGTGGGCGTTGTCCGTTGTATAATCCTTATTTATTAGACTCACAGTACATTCGTATTGAAGGGATATTGTAGACATTAATAATCTGTATTACGTATGAATTACTATTCTATTGCTAACATTTACGTTGCTCATTGGATTAGTGACATTATATTTGTTAATATGGTTTAAGGATACATATTTCTTCTGTACATTTGTGACACCAGAGGTGGGAGCTCCCGATATTAAAACACGTTAAATTTTAAGTAAAACTTTTCATTTTTATAAATAGATGGCGTTGTTCTTAACATTAAAATGAAAGTCATTTTTATATCTAGATAATCCTAGTCAGGTCGTTATATGTATTGTCATCGAGAAGTGATCATATTTTCAAATGAATCCGATATCTTGAAGTCGGTGAAAATTAAGTTAAAAGATTCTATTAAATCGATAGTTACAGACATACAAATCAATCTAATAAAAGAACAGAATAAAGGTATTACAGAACTATACCCAAAAGCGGGTATCATTCGCGGTCTATCTACCATGGTTTTGTTAAATAGGTTTAGGAGCTTGTATTAAACTTGTATTAGAACGGGCACATAACTGACAGGAGGTAACCCTGCGGTCAAGACACCCACGTCACCCTTGATCAGGATATATGTTGCTGACGCGGTGTCAATTCAACCAGTACTAAGATTAAATGCCTGATTACGTGGTATGTCTTAGATAATTTACAACTTGCGTGTGCCAGGATACGTAGTACGAAGTAAATATCCGAAGTAGAACTAAGTGAATGGACTCTTCCAACTAATAATGAAGACAAGGGGCATAATTGGTAAAAGTGATAAGTGATCACAACAATTATGTGATAATCTTGTATTTAGGTGTAGATAAATAGACAGAACCCTACTAAACAAAACAATTCGCACACAACAATACAATAATTTCGTAACTGTGTTGACCAGGATTATAAGAATAAAATAAGATAATAAAAGATTTTGAAAATAGCGCCACCTATTAATAACTATAACACACATAATGTAGTCAGATAGTCGAATCGGAATGCTCAATGCGTATTCAGTGACAGCCCAAGCCGAGGTCCCCTCTCGGGCCCTTGGGCACATTCACTCCATTCCACTGAAGCGACCTAAGAGCTCGGCGGCCTTCCTATCGGGAATCAAACAATATAATAAAGTAACGGCCCGAGCCCTGTCTCCCGAGGGAGCCCTTGAGCTTAGTTACTGCAAAGAGGTTTAGGCTAAGCGCCCTCTATGCTCTGCCGCCACAAACCCGAAAGCCTCCTCCAGGCTCACATTGACAAGAGAGTCACAAAAAGCACATACACAATTAAATAATTAATTAAAAAAATATACAAAATGTAGCACTATTTTATGCTGATTATTTGTGTTCAGTGTTGCCATAAGAAAGAAGCGAATAAGCATCCGAATCGAGTATAATAGAGAACCATTAGACCTAAAACACACAACTCGCTTAAGAGTGTGTACGATTTATCGTTGAGATGATAAGACGCAGTATCCATTGAACGTCTCATTAAGTCCAACTTAACCATGTTTATTGTAAACCGGTCATTGTATGGTAAAACTGCGACAAACACGCGGCAATGTGACACGTCCGCGTCAGACTGATTGGCAGTGAATCGACTGCGATGCCTTGACTTATCATACGTCCACTTAAAAGTAGTAAATTAAGTTTGTTTTGTTTTAAAAAAAAAAATATTAAAAAAATAACCTAAAATCAATCCCACAATTTTTTATGGCTGTACAAAATGATATAGATCATGGTAGAAGAACCTTTCAAATAAAACCTACTGTTAACTTCTAATTAGATATGTACGATAAATTAATGATCTTTAAACTTTTTATCCGACACTTTTATCCAAATAAGCTCAGGTGAAAAATACTTTAAGAATGAACGAATAATAACTCAGTCCTCGGTAAAGTTGAAAACTTAAAATTTAAAAAGCTTCACGTATTATAAATACAGCCTAAATTAGTCTTAAGAGTAACTTAATTGCGACAAACATTAATACTAGCTTACTATTTTTAATACTAGCTGTGCGCCGCGGTTTCACCCGTCTTGCCCTTTTCCCGCGTATGTAGGGTATGGCCGTAGCACAGTTAAATTGATATAACCTTTTTATTTATAAACTGATTGAGATAAAACAAACACTAAATGTTAAGTGAAGCTTACCACAATACATTAGTGAAAACCCCACCCAAATCGGTTAAGCCGTTTCTGAGATTAGCGGTAACAAACGCACAGACAAACATACAAAAATTCTAATAATCATTGTTTTGGGTAAGTTTAAGCCCCTAATAATAGTTTTTCTCTATCCTCCATGTACAGACAGCAATAATTACATTATTATTATAAGTATAGATTAACCGATTTTTTAAAAACTTAAAAAAATCAATTTAAAACTAAACAAAATACAACAATAGTTTGGACTACTAACGCCATCTGTTATAAAAATATACATTTAACATAAGCAAATCAGTGACATTAGTACCTATATGTTACTATTATTAAATCTTTGTTATAGAAATGTTAAGAATACAATACACAACTAGGAAACATTATGCAGTGTGTACAATCAATTTCTTATTAGACAATATGCGGCATTCAGTGTAATACACCGTGAAATACCACCCGCCGGATGCGCTCCTCGATTACCACCGGTGTGATCTCAGCCTTACATCACCTTACTACGTCACTTCCTGTTGAAATTTTCAAGTCACTGTGACTATAAAACTGTTAAAGTGTTTTACATTTGTTACAACGATATTAACAACTATCATCGTGTTTTAATTTGTCACCAGAGCCATCTAGTGAAAACTTATCCTAATAAGAGTCAAATCGAGGATGAGTGTAGTTTTAAGGACGCGTAACGTTTACCGTGCGTACACACTGCCGAAAACATTAACGAAAACATATTGTCATCACAATTTTTTTGAGAGATAATATGTTTTATGGGAATGTTGGCGGCAGTGTGGACACGGTATATTTCGTTACACGACAGAGAAGCAAGATATAATATAGGTGGGAAAAAAAGGGAGAGAGAATTCTAAAGTTGTGCTAAAGTTAAGCGAATGTTAAGGAACGATAATCAAAAGGAAACTAGCAAGTAAATTATTTGCTAGTATACTAAATTGTATTTAAATACAATCGCTCCGCAAGGCATTAACTGTAACACAGAACGCAGGCTATCTTTGGAAGGATCTTCGGCAACTCCATAGGCCCGGCCGTAGCCCAGATCTTAGGCATTCACTGATAAAACCTAGGCATTATCTACATATCTAGTACGATACAGGTCGTTTACTTGCGTAGAGTTGGACAGCCGCCGTGTTTTACTGGGTTTCTTACTTCTAAAACTAATTATATTTATGGTCATTTTCTTTGGCGTATTTTCCTTGACAGTAATAACTACTTGTAATATCGCTACGTAACAGAAATGGGTATTACTCTATACATGTTTTCCTAGAAGAGGAAGAGGAAGGAACGGGGAAGGGAATGGAGAGGAAAAGCAAATATCTTATTTCCTGTTCATTGAAGGTAGGCGACGCATCTGCAGCTCCTTACCTTGTTTCAGATGCCTATGTGTAGCGATCACTTGGTATCGTGGGCAAACTTGTAGCTTCTTTGCAATCTTCTTCTGGAGAAATAAAGGAAGCTATATTATTTCTTAACAGTATAATAGACATTTCTAGCAGACTTCCTTCCTTTGCTGCGAGCTTGGTAAGCGGGTCTCTCACACAATATACGCGACGCGGCGCTATACTATGTGACAT
>JWHW01031280.1:75039-97680 GCA_000931545.1 Papilio glaucus | reverse complement strand
TACAAATTATGTTTCCGTTCGAATCATAAATGTAAAAACTCAGTTCCGTAAGTTTAAAATAACCTAAATAAGATATAGATATTTGTACCGATGTTTGCATAATATTATTGATGATAGAAATATTAAATTATTTATACATTTAACAGAACTGTCGCTTACCATTTCTTTATGAAGGAGGTCGCGAGAAACCGCCGCGTAATAATCAACGGCAAGACTATTCCAGGATATAGGGTACAGAGTAATGTTGCTACAGAGAGTGCCACGATATTAATTATATAAAATTTCCTGTCTGAATGTTACCTGTGTGAACACCGAGAGTTACGTTGCCAGACTTTACGTAGGAGTAAGAAAAAGAAAAAATAAAATAGGACTCACTCATAAACACAGTATACTCGCCAGTACTTTATGCGATCCTGGTACTTTACCTATTCAGTACAATTCGAGAAACAGGTTTGCTGCTGCAAACTTAACACATGTATTTAGAATATGTGGTGACGACTTTGAACTAGCGGATTCTTTGTAAACTTTAGCTTTGTTATAATTGTAAAAACGACTGTTACACTTCAATAAATATGTATTGTTATTATATCAGCTTATTGACAAAGTAATCTGTGCACAGAGAGCGGCAGGGTGGGCGCGCAGTACGAGCGGGCGGCGGCGCGGCCCGGCACGCCGCTTCGTCTAGCGGGAGTGTTCGCTGACGGCAGCAAGGCGAAGGCCCCGAAGTACGCGCAGCTCATCGATCCGCAGGGAAATGTAAGTTATTTTTGTTCATTTCTTATTTAATACATAATAACAGAATTTTGGCTACGTACAGTTCGACAGAGCGTAGGTCAAAGTTACGGAAGTCATTGGATTAGAGCTAGAAATCGAACGTTGTAGTGCTTCATGAAGACCAGGGAACAATTTTTATATGAAACATATTAATTTCTATTACATTACTCAAGATTCACCTTCGATGTTTTGTGTTATTTGTGTCTTGGAGCCCTATCGTTCTATCAAGGTAGAGCGAGATTCCCGCAAAGATATTAAATTTTCATACAGAACGATGGAAAAGAAAAACGGTGCCGAAAGACAACCTTGCTATAGGGCCCTCTTGCGTTTAAGCGCCCCTTACTACCTTAGGGCTAGCCCTGGACAAGCCTTTATCTATCTATATCAATGATTTAGATATAATCAACATTATAATAGAAGCAATGAAGACATTGAATGGTTTTTATGACACTGCAGAATGTACAATTAAAATATTAATGAATTCTCTGTCAATAAGTATTCTATACGCCGCGCCCATAACAGTTATAGCAGACATAACAAAGTCATTCCGTCTGCTGTCGTGTTTGGCATTTTTAATTTAGCGATAGGACGGTGCGTTTATTTGCATAAAAAATGTACTGGCCGCCATTACAGATGCACTTCATAAAGCCTCATTATATACGATAGATTAAATAAAAAACAACGCCATCTAGTGGGACGGGTTCCGCAAACGTGTCAATGACTCCCATAACTTGAGGGATAGAATACTGGAAGACGTTTTGAGTATAGGTACTTTAAGCTTAAGTCATTCGCTTATATACTTTACTACTGTGTAAATAATTTTGTTGCAACAAAGAATGAATAGAGTGGTATAACAAGGCAATAATGTTACAAAAATTAGACAATGTTGATAGGGGACGACCCAGATGAACTTATGCCGACCAGATTAGTGACATAATAAAGAAACAGTGGTAGAGCCCGCAACAACATCTGTTGCACGAATGGGCCAGTTCGACCGGTGAAATACCACGACCTCACAGAAAACAGGCGTGAAGCAGAAGTACTTCTGTCTTTCCTCTGTTGAGTGAGGGTGTCGGAAACTTAATTCAGTTCCTCTTCCACCTTCTACTATAAAAAGGTGGGATTAAGTTATAGGGGTGTAGAGCAAGCGAGAGATATGTCCTAGTGCCAAATGGAAAATCGTACTCTCAGTCCACCCCGCTGGGATGTGAGCGTGATGCTTATTTATTTCTTAAATAACCTTAAACACTTAAAGTCATAGATTCATTCAGATTTATATAATTTAAAAAATATAGCAGAAATAATTTCAAAAAATATTACTTGAAAAATTTTCAAGTTTGCCTAATTTTATTAGGCGCGTTTGGAAAAATGATAGATGGTGTTGCCATAGCAACCGATAACAACATTTTGAGATTTACCTATAATTCCAAGTTATATTTAATTAAACCTTTATCAATTGCATTTCATGTCTTTTTCTTACAAACTATTGGCACACGGCATAAAATATTAGTTATTTTTACCACAATTTTGTTTTGACGAAATATTTATTTGCATACACGTTATAAACAAATGATATCTTAAAATATAATTTTCAATAACAAATCTCATTTAAAGATAGTTGAGAACATGTAATATTGCATCAGTATAGTTAAATTGATCACAGTAATATTTAATGCATTCAAATATTTGCAACAAATAATACCCATTCATTCTAATCATTCATTCGTTCGTGTGTGACATGACTGATGAATGAATAATGAACTGTTTGTACATACCGGTAACAATTGTTTCTTGTATGTTGTAACATAAAATATTTCTGGATTCGCATTTGTTAAACACTTTAAATATTTACATTATTAAAATGACCCATTTCATTGCGTAGTCTAGACATGGGATCTTTTAAAGATGTCCGTGGTCCGTCTTCTTAGAAACAGATTATGAAATAAACAAATTATAACCTACAAAATTAAAATCCCGCCAAAATACACGTTTGAAAAAAGTGGGCGTTTTAGTGATGTCAGTTTTTGATAGCTTGGTTTTCATCGATATTTTTGAAACATTTATTTGTTTAGTGCAAGAAAATATTAATATGGTAGTTATGTCCGATATTTAGGATTGACTTTCAATATTGATGCCTAAACTCAGCCCATATTACTCCGTGATAAAGTATTTTTCTGATGGTGAATTATTATAAAATCCATTCAATATTGCCAGGATCTACTAATTACCAATATTTTTTTTTTCATCTTTATAATATAAATAATACATAAGAAATACAAAAGGAAGGCTTTTACAAGATGTATACTTCGTCGGAATAATGTCTTTATAATAATTCTGTTATCTACTAATCCAATATTATTGTCAAAAATTCACCACGTTTGTCGGGACATACTGTATTAAAATAAATGTAAGCATTTATAAACCTTAATTACATGAATTGTAATAATTTATCTGATAATTTAAGCTGTAATAAAGTTAAAAATAAACCATCCATACGTTTTAATTCGCAACACTAGTTATCTTACGAAGGAGGTAACAAAGATATTAGATCTTTTTAAAGGCGTATACTATAAAAATACCTTCGCCTTCGCTCTTCAGTCCAGTCTAATGGAGTCCGACTGGTACATGCCGAAGGAACTTTATTGCACCACTAATATCGATTAATCAAGCCCATCACTAGAGTGCACGTTTACGGACGATGTAAAACGAAAACGAATAAAAAAATATCGATCGAGCGTTAACATGATTACTCGATGTTTTATCTCGATTTTATTTTATTTTTATCTATTTCTTATTGGCGAGAATGAACAGAATGAGTGTAATTTTTTTGTTCAACTTTAATTTTAAGCGGTTATGTGTCAATTAGTTAACGTGGGTAATTTGTATTTCATTCAAATCTGTTAAAAATAACTTTCGCTTCTTGCATTCTGGACCCCAAAAACTGGTAACGTTGGCCAAAAATAGCTCAGCTGTTTCATATGTTCATATGCATATGCCATATGTGCATATGCTTTTAATATTTATTTAAAACCAGATAGCGATTGGTGAGTTAAAAATCATGGGGAATTTCTTTAGGTTGAGTTTCCCTTAGTACTCGTTTTGAGGTTAGTTCACATTGTCTATGGTAATTAAAACGATTATTTTCCTAACTTCACAAGTTATTGTTCTTGAGGTAAGGAAAAATGGATTCATAATTATCAATAAAAATTAGAAAAGCTACAAACACCACTTATTCCAATGCTGTTGCCCATTTAATAAACAATATTTTAATGATTGTGTGTGCGTGCATCGCATAAAATTACATTGTTTTAGTTTTATAGTTATTACTAAAACAAAACGAGCCGACTTTTCCTTACACTTGAAGGAACATAAGAGCTTCATCTATTTTTATTCGACCATCTCGAACCCGTAGTAACGCTCGCCGGGATCTCTCCAGTAAAGATCTGGCAAACATAAAACGAGCACTATACTCGTCTAAATGAACTCTATTCCAACGCAAGAAGATTGATACCAACTGCAAATAGAAACATCAACACGCAAATACAATACAAAGTTAACTTTACAGCTAATATTAGCAATTTGAACGTTATTGCTCTCGAATTAAGGTATAGTAAAGGTGTATATGAGGTCGTGTGCACATTTCTGCAATGCGAGGGCAGTGTCCTCGGTGAACCGTGTTGCTAGGACGTCGGCGTAGGGTTGTCACGATTCTGTAATATTTTTTTTTAATTCCGTTTCGTTCTTTTACGTTCAAAGGGAAACATCGCCTGACGTTTAGTGGCAAAGACGTTTATCCAAGTATATACCTCTATTTCTACATTCAGTATATAATCATTAAGGATTGAATTTTCCTGCAATATTCCGTGAAAGTTATAGTGTAATATTTAAGGGTGAATGACATTAATGTTCAGTTTGAATTATTATTATTAATATTAAATAGCCGCCTTGATTGGTTTCGAGACGCCTATCCTTGCTAATGGCCTATCCAGAGTCAACACAGCCTCCGCCATGCCTTACTTAATGGCTGAATGTAAATCTGCTATGTTAATTAAGACTTTATAGTTTATTTGGTATTTCGAATGTTGTCTACATTAGAGGGAAATCTATTTATTTATAGCAACAGGGTATTAAGGAGAAACACGCATATTAAATTGTTGTACTGACTGTTATTATACTGTGGCCATGAGAATAATCTTTATTTAACAATTTGCCTTATTAGAGTAATCAACTTTCTCTGTTATAACTAAAAGAAGTAACGTAATTATAACACTGAAATAAATTTTAACGAAAGTATTGGTGAGGAGCGGAGGGAGGAGTGAATGATGCGGTGGAGAGTAGAGGAAGCGTAGTGCTGGTGAGGCGAGGAGAGGGTAGAATATAAAAAAAAGTTTTAAACAAAAACAAAACCGACTTCAAAAAAACTATATTCAAAAACAATAAATTCACTTTAAAGTATAAAATAATTTTACGCAATTAAACATAAGAATCAATTCTTAATCATATTTATTTTTGGAGTCGGTGTCAGCTGTGTTTGGTAGCGATCGGATCAACATATTTAGTGGTACCCAGGCGAAGCCGGGGCGGGTCACTAGTATAGTATAAGGTTCATTTGTAAAATGTTTTCTCAAGGCATCCTCGTATATTGGTATTATCTTCTAATTAAGATACGAATTGAATTCTTTATATGTGAAAGTTTGTAACACAATTGGTTATTTGTGTAAAAAGACTTCTATTTTAAGTGCCTTGAGGAGGAGCGGTTTCTCGCCAAACTACTGGCGTGCGTTTTACTTGATTTTGCCTTGCAATGAGTCGGAAATAATCCAGATTTTGTTTTTATTAGTTACGAGCTTTTTCTGATTTTTTTTTTGTAATTTGATTCCATGTATAACAACATCGAACTATAGGGTAACATGTGTTCGTTTTATGTATTCCTTTTCTTCGGAAACAGTTTACTTTTCGGGATGAAAGTTACCCTATGTTATTTTCTATACCCTTGATTATGTGTATGCTAAATTGTATGGTGATCGATTCAGTCTTTGGGGAGTTAAAGCCTAACAAACAAATAAAATCAGATTCGCATTTATGATATAAGTTAATAATAAAAATAATGTGTCCCCACTGCAGGGATAAGGCCTCCTCTCCGAGAGAGGGAAAGGACCGTAATTCACCACGCTGGTCTATTGCGGATTGGTGGATGTTACATAATTCGGTGGTTTTAAGACTTGCCGGTTTTTTACGATGTTTTCTTGCACCGTTCGTGGAGCAGTAGTGATGAAATAAATAACACAAAGCAAGGCGCCTGCGTGGTTTCGAACCCGCGACCTACAGTACGTAAGTCGGGGCGTATACACTTGTATAGTCATTTCACAACTATTCACAATGTTGCCAACATAAAATAGCTTCCTTGCTTGATAAAGGCATCGCACATTACTCCTAATGGTCCCCGGTGGTCGGTTACAGCACAATTTCGTCAGTACCACGCCACCGGTTGGTGGCATTGACCGGTTTCCGGTTTCTTCAAGGACTTGCTAGTTTCCATTTTAGTTCTGCTTGTTTTTTTTGCGAAATGACGAATACCGAATTCCAATGGTTAGGATGCATCTTTAATTAAATATCTATTTATTCATATTAACCTATTTCATCCGGATTAACATTTTGAAAAATATTTTAAAAAATAGGGATGAACTATAGCGGTCGAAAAGTGAAGACTCTAAAAGCGTCCTAATTAGAACGCTTTTTTCTAAAGCTTACGTCACGTGTTTAAATTTACGTTTGTGACAAACACTAGCTGTCCTCTTTTTTCTTATTATTTTAATCTCGCTATCCTTCTCACACCATTTGACATGTGTGAATGTTGCTGTCACTGTCTTTGGAACACTTTTGTCCAGTGATTTTGTAAGAGTATAGCATGTATAGCCATCATAATATTTAACCTAACGAATCTATCCTATAGTTTTCTTCTATTCTAATTTAAATTTTAACATAATAATGCAAGTAAAAAATAGTACCCAACTTAACGATTTGATTTTGACATTTTATGAATAATTGAGACATGTCAAATTGTAAATTATTATTCGATTCAAAATTTGCCTGGTCCAATTATGAACTGACGGAATTCACAATCAATCGGTGATACACAGTTTAACTTATAAAAACGTATAAACAAGCCTTTAAAGTGTACAAAGCCTAGCTTTTTAAATCCAGATTCATTTGTCGGAGCGATTTAAAACGTGTTTTATCTTAATTGTCTACAAAGATCTCTAAATTTATTAAATAAGTTGTAATTGTCAACCCTACATTCACAAGCGAAAAATGACACACTCGGCGTTTTGTTTATGGCATAATGTGGCTCTTAATTATGTAAGGTAGTCTAAGGTACTCTAAGGGGGGCTCCTCGCGCGCCGCACGACATTCCCTTTGTGATGTCCCGAGATAAATGTTAGTAGGTACACGTAAGGCAACCAAACATTCGTCTCCATTATGCCGCCTCGGTCGCCCATTGGGAATTATTCAGCAGATTTTCCTTGTAAATTACATGTGACGTTTACAAAGAATATTTTAAGCTTTATCATTTAAACAAGCGATGTGTCCCGGCTTCGCAAGGCATAGCATATATTGGTCTTTCTGTTGCAATAACCAGCCTATTACGTTTTCAAAATTAACCTCATACTTCAGCCAATTAACACAAAACTGAAATGTATTTACTTAAACCTTCCTCGTGAATCATCCCATATATTGCTGCTAATCGTTTGATAATCCTTTCAGTTATTTTTTAATTTATCGCACAGACGGGGCAAGGAAACTTAAAGTAGTTTTTGAGTTTATCGCACCGTCGCGGTAAGGAAACTTAAAGTAGTTTTTGAGTTTATCGCACATACGCGGCGACGAGACTTCTGTAGTTTTTGAGTTTATCGCACAGTCGCAGCGACGCAGTTTTAAAATACGAGTATGTAGTGGTGATCAAGTTATTGTTAAGTCGGATAGTATGGAATGTTTTATTCACACGTAAACAACGTCGCAATTTATTGTTTAGATAATGTAACTGTTAATACGCATGTCCTGGGTTCGATGTCGGACTGAGGCAAAACACAACAACATAGGTTAACAGTTTGTGCCCGATGTAAGGTGATAGGATCACTCCATAACACGCTCATCGAAAAGTGATTGCTATCTCTGACCACCTTGTTTTTGTTGTATCAATAAAAACGAGGTGGTAAATCTTTACTAAAAAAGGGCGATATAAGGAGCACCCATAAAAACGAGCATGCATGCGTAGATGTATGAATGTAGAAGAAGCGAGAGAGGTGTGCCAGGATCGCGGCAAATGGAAATCCGTGGTCTCTGCCTACCCTCTGGGTTACGGGCGTGAGCGCATATTTATTTATTTATTTAAAAATATGAGCATATTTTTATACAGATTATGGCAAAATCATATACACTTAACTCCTCAACAGTAGTCTCTGTGGTCTTACTGTGGTGACGACACCCTTACATTAGTGACCCCCTTACACACTAAATAAGATTAAGCAATTTATTCTGATATAACTTGAACAAAACTTAGACCACACTTGAAATTATAGCTTAACGTACGCCAACACTAATACTAGGGGACTAGATCGACCACCAACTAAAGCGAAAGGGTAATTCCGGTGTCAGGAACAAACAGGGAAGTTTCTGTTACTAGACTTGCAGCGCAGCCTACAATCTTCTCGTAAGATACCGCAAATGGTCAAACCTAATTATTGCGTAAGATAAACTCAAAATTGAAATACAGATTTATTGGTAATTAAATAATTACAGATTACACGTTACAACTTAAAAAGATAACAAAATCTACAACCGTAAATAAAATGCTGAAAGAATTAAAAATGCAAATAAAGAAATATGACAATGATGTATTTCATCTAAGGCAAAATTTCAAACTGGTCAGACAGAAAAAAAGAAAAGAAAATTTTAATTTTATCTCTGGCAGGATGGAATATTGCCTTTAAAAAAAACTAAAGGCAAGTTCCTATCAGGTCGTAAACCAGTTAGACGATAATAACCATTACCACCATAAAAATAAGCGTTAGAATAGCGTGCATACATTGATAGATTTATAATTAGTGCTGGCCAGCCATCCCGCTCGCACTGAAGGTCGAATTAACCATTAATCGATGTCTCGGTCCACTCATGTTCGCTTCGCTATAACCGGCATAAATTCATAAGTTACAAGAATCGGTCTAGGATAATAGTAAATACATTCTAACATGGCAGCATTTTATTTATAAACAAAGCTGGAGACATGCAATCGTGGGACATCGAAGCCATATGCAATAAATCCAGAGTCGGATTATACCTAAGGCAAAGTAGACACGTGCGTACATTTTTCGTCGTCAGGGGCGCCACGCTAGCTAGTCTTTGTCTACAGGCGCCTCAATAGTAAATCCGCCTCTGAATAAGTCAGTTACTATCATTGTTAATTTAACTTAAATACCTGAGCGACCGACTTAGCTCATAGTCCATTTGTTTCAGTTGCGACATACATTATCTACTATTAATTCAAATTATATGTGTGTTATTAATGAACTATCTCGTCATATTTGTTATGCAATCAATTAATAATGGTCAGATGTATATCCAATAGCATTGTTTCAATATAGATTATAAATCATGATTGCGTGCTTCATTTATTTATTTTTTAATTCATCATAACGGTTATAGATTAAAAATTAAAGTTATGACATCAAGAGGAGGGCTTGCTCCACCGACAAGACCACAAACGTACCTAAATTGGTGATTTTGATGATTGATGATGAATCATTAAGGAGAAATAAGAAACTATAACGCGATTATTGTGCGAGCGTTTTGTGTAGATTCTTCAGTTAAGTTTGGAAATTGAAATATATTTAATAAGTGAAAAATACGCACTCACGTCTGTAACACTCATTAATAAATAAATACATATAAGGGTAGGCAGAGATTGGCACCAAATATCTACTTATCGAGGGATGTATGCTCAGGAGGCTCATCTTTCTTGATTCTTCTACATCCATTCTATGTTTACTTGCAGAGGCACTGGTGGTTTTAAAACACAATACATTTCAATACTTATAACAAATAATGTGCAAATTTTCCGTGTTCGGAGGGCAATACTGTAATGGCGTCGCGTACTGAGCGGGCGACAGATAATGGGAGTCGTGCAGACGAGTGTTGCCAGCTCAAGTACAGTTACACGGCGTCGACGAATTTCAATTAGTGGAAAGATAAAAAAAATAGCACATTACATTTACTTTTCTTTGTAAAGTATCCTGTTTGCTTATTTAAATGGTGTAGTGATTTAAACTTATTGAAATATATTTTTATAAGTATATATTATAAAATATTACTTTTATAACAGTGGTAACAATTATTAAAGGGTAGAACCGACCGGCTTGACCTGTGAAATATCACGACCTTACAGAAGACAGGCGTAGAAATATGTTTTGTCTGATTTTCTTTTTACATTCTTTCCTAATTAGGATAGGACCGGAAGGGGAAGAGGATTAGAAGGGGAGGTGATGAATGGCGATAATGTCCTTTTTCCTCCTCCCCCTCTGTCCATTAAAGGTAGTCAACGCATCTGCAACTCTGCTTTGCAACAAATTTGCTTGTTGCGGATGCCCATGGGTAGCGGTCATTCAACACAACGTGACCGGCTAATTTTCCACCTTCTTCCATAAAAGAAAATTAACTGATATGGGGCCGTCACATTTCGTAGCTGTACCTTTGTGATTTTGCTGCTTACTTTTAAACATAATTTGGACATAAAATTCCCCTGGCAGTTGAACGGCCGTACAGTAATTTCGATTGTTCGTAGCATAACTGTAAATCAACAAACAAACACGACCGCCATTGATCCACTTTGACGAACACAATCTATAAGTAGGAGATGTTTGCTTTGCACAATAAACCTGTAACTACACAATACAATAAGCAATATAATCTGATAAAATACAACAATATAAAATAAACAACCTAAAGTTTGTGTACATAGAGTTTAAAATCAATTGTAAACGGTCGGTAACATTGATATTCTATGACAGTTTTTATGGTCACGCTCCGGCATAGTTCACTCATTTCGTATTTTGCAGGCGACGCACGATTATATGTCAAAATTTTATTTCTATTTGTAATATAAATATACGAATGATTTTGACCCTTATTTATATTAGCAATAAGATAGTTTGGTTCAGTTTTCGAAGTGCATTTAATATGTGCAATGGCCTCAAACTTGACCGTGATATAAATGCGTTTGTAGGCAACTAAATTTAATGAATTATGTACTGTATGTGTTGGTGTTAAAGATGATATTTTAATGGTAGAATAGTTCGTCTAAAATGGTAAAGGTAATGGCATTGTTTCGGTCAACTTTGAACCATATATGGGGGGTTGGCATTTGCAGTCCTGTGTCACTTTTTCCGAAGCCCGCGTTGAAATGGGAGACATGTTTGAATGTCGTGGAACTAGGCTTTTAAAGCCTTCATAAGTCTATTTACATTAAAACAACAAAATATGTACATACCTATTTTAATGTATTTAAAAAAATGTATAAATATGTTACATATTTTTCACCGGCGTCAAGAAATGGCCGATTCGTAGGTACCTACTTTTAAGTACAAATTGGACCTCAGCAAAGGGTTTATATAATACTAGCAGTTGCTCGCGGCTTCGCACGCACTCCTTTGTTATTTTCCACATAATAAATAAATACAGTAATTATATATTACTTTTTTTTTAAATCTAAACCATCCTCGAATCCACTTGAACTCACACAAAAAAATTCATCAAAATCGGTCCAGCCGTCTAGGAGGAGTTCAGTGACATACACACGCACACAAGAAATCTATATATATATAAAGATATATAAGACCCAGTGAGTCTCGGCAACCAATGTTACATGAAATGTTTTCGGTAGGATTTATATTTTACGGGAATATAATGTTTTATTATTACTTAGAATGTATTTTATTTCTATAGATGGCAACACTAGTACCACTGCTCTTCGCGGTATACGTCGATACAATCTTCCATTGCTTGGAAACGTATGAATGTTCACACGAGCCTTCATACAAAAGGAGGAATGGTCATATTGCAATGGCATTTCAACGCAAACTATGGTAATGATTTCCTTTAAGTCATGTCTTTTAGAATCATTCGTTAAATTATTTTCTCCTGAACAGTGCACGTAGTACGAACGTTATGGGGAAATATCGGGACATTGGTTTTTACAGTTACTTGGAAACGAGACCGCTTCGATGATAAAGTCGCCTTTACATTTTCACTAGCTATCGCCCGCGGCTTCGCGCGCTGGAAATGTAACTAACTAGATATCGCGTATAATAAATAACTTTGAATAGACACCTAAATGTCAAAAAAGTTGTTAGCATTGGATGGTTCCACTTTGTAAGGTACGACTGTGTGTGTCATCCACCTTGTCTTATGGAAGACCGCATGTACAGCGACGACTGGGACTTCATGAACGCAGACCCCGACGTCATTTTCGATCATCATATTCTGGTGACGAAGAGATATCTAAATGTATATATAGTTCAACCTACTGTTATTTGCAACTCGATGAAATAACTGACAGATAATAAAAACCCTGTAAGGATCAAAAGGCATCAAAGTTATCATAACGGAAATTATAATACCGGGTTAGCATAAACATTAATTAACATCAACAACGACGACAAGGGTGCTGACGACCTCTTATCAGAACTGCATACAATTACATATTCTGCTTTATGCTAACCTGGTACCTTTGGAGTGTTACCAAAACATATCCTCTCCTTTATAGGGTTGCACGTCTACACCGATCATTTTCACCGTACTCCACAAATCTAAAGGCACTTCATGATTTTAACAAAAACACATACATACAAAGCGAATAAAAGTGTGCTAAATAAACGTGAATTAAATAAACTAAATGCAAAATGTTAATAACCAGTTAAATTAAATTTAAACTTTTCGTTGATGGGGATTCCTTGGTTCTTTTGGTTTGCTTTTTTTTTATATTGCGGAGTATTTTTTGTTATTAAATTATGTAATAACAAAGGAAGTGAGTAATAATATATTACCAGGGTAATATAAACGCTAAGTTTAATTATATATGTATATATTATACTTAGTTACGACACGATCATTGCTTGAAAGCAGGCGTCGCTCACGTCACGACGGGACAAAGTATTATCAGGACTTTGTACTTTACGTACCTACGTCTTATGTTTTATGCTCACCTAGTATCTTGGTACAACTATTTTTTTGTATACAAAATGTACTCACTCCTTTAAACCTGACACCTAAGTACGGAGAACGTACCTCTGAAACAAGAAACACAGCCCGTTAAAATTAAGATTAAATTGATTTAAATTTTAGTTAGTAGTTACTAGACAGCTGTGGTTCGTTATAGCTGGGGAGCCGACGATGCTAAACTTGTACCCTCGAGCGGCTCTACATAGATGACTGATTTGTTGTGTAGGGTACTTAACAGGGTCCAAGGTACCGATATGTAAATCTGACGCGTTTGAGGATGCACAGAAATCCCCGCTTCGGCTCCCCTACCATATAACTGTAATTAATTTATAATTTGTTATCTTTATATTAAAAACAAATTACTGGAATAATAATATAGTGCTAGGGTATCATAAACATTCACTGTGTAGTTAATTGTGCTTTCGACTCATACAATTGCGTCGAGCAGGCGTCGCACACGTCACGATCGTGGTGACAATGTATGTACGTAATACGCGTGGACCTATCCTATTTCCTGTATCTTATGTTCGCCTGGTACCATAGTAGCGTTAACAAAACAATTTTGGTTAGGAAGGGATTCTACGGCGCTTTTTCTCATTAGGAATCAAGAATCCTTCAAGAGGTCCTTCAAGAATGGCTGCGCATCTTCAGTTCCTTTTGCTGTTGTTCATAAACGTCGGTGACTCTTACCTTAGGTGATCCGTTGCTCGTTTGCCTATCACATATAAAATACACAGCTTGCATATAACACCTGTTGTTGCAGATGTGTATTTATCACGTTTAATTGCATATTGCGTTGGTGTGTCCGTCCATCATACACTTCCACTAGGAGATATCATTTGTTGCGTGCTTTTATTAATTATGAAAACAAACCTAGAATATAGTATCAGGGTACCATAAACACAATACGCTATATGAACACTACGTCAACTGGTCCGCTAACGTCACCAATAAAGGTCAGCATAGCATATAGATGATAAGTCGAAAAGTGACGTATACTGTACCTACGACACTTTATGTTCGCCTGGTCCTATGATACAGTTATCAAAACATATTTTGTTTATAAAACAAATTCGAAATGTTTATATATTGTGTACCAGTACACGAGTTCCATAACCTATAAGTGGTGAATACTATAATGTTATACGTAAATCGTTGAGCAGGCGTCGCTCACGTCACGAGGGTGCGACGAGGTGTTATCAGAACTGCATGCGCGTACATACGCATACATTCGTGTACCTACGCCTATCTTATGCTCGGCTGGTACCCTGGGATTAATAACAAAACATTGTGTCCGCTTGTTTATTAAAATCATAAAAGAAATAAAGAAAGGGGTTTTTTTGTTCCATAGAGTAACAAAACTAATAAATATGGTTGGTATTGACAATAACGATTAGTATCGAATATCTTAAAATGTATACCACCTAAATAAATTACACAAAAATAATTTAAAAAAAAAAGAATATTTATATATATTTGTGTCTATGTTCTTTATTTAACTACATATATCGCAATATCAAGATGACAACACTGCATCATACCCGTTGTGTTTATTTCTATTTTTATTAAGTACAATGGCGTCTCAGGCAGACCTGCCAACAAATCGATTAAGTAATGAACCTGTATTCAGATCTAGATTGTGTGCTTGCTACACTGCGTACGATGAAACCCACTTATTATTTGGGTTAGTGTAAAAACACCAAACGATAGTGTTGTGCGAATAATATCGATATTTTTATATTTATCTTTAGGTCATAAAATATTTAAAAACGGATTTTGATTTCTCATGATCTCAACATTCATGTCATTTGAAATGGGGCTGCTACGGATACCAATTAATTCTCCTTAAATATTGTAGTCTTCGATATACATAGAAAGTCTTCGCACATCTTTCCATATCGTAGAAAGGAAAGGGTGAATTCTCTTCCTACGTTCACCTTTCCTTTTTCTTATAGTGGTATTTATTTTGTGATATCATGATACTTAGCCATTCGAGTCAGCTAGTAAATGAATGCAAGAGCTACTTCTGCTGCTAGCTGGCTGGCTGGTACAGTGGGTAGAAGAGGTCCTACATCTGTTAATCTATATAGAGTTAATAGATTTTTTGAGGAATGTGGTAAACGGGCAAGCTGTTCACCTGATGGTAAGTGAACGCTACCCATAGACATCCGCAACAAGCACATGTGTTGCCTAATGGACAGACGAGAGAATCGATAGGATTTCCATTTCCTTTAAAGCATATTTCATTTTCCAATCCATCCCCTCTCCCATCAGAATTAGGCCTCCGGGACGTAAGTATGTCAATAAATATTGTTAAATCCATATGTAGTTTATCGTAAACTCCACGGCTGTTTCACAACACTAGTTCGTCTTAAGACCTCTGTTGTGACGGCTGCTCGCGATCCGTGTCTAGATACCGTCCGGTCTGGATTTCGGCACTAAGATGCATGATCGATGGAGTACCTGTATAACGTGTGGTGTAACACTAAACACTTTAATCTGATATCTTATGCGATTATGTATGATGAAATGGAAAAATATGGTACGTAATTAGTTAGGATTACGAAGAGAGAGATCAAATTAAAAATATATTCTAAAGTACTTATATTTAATGTTAAAATAATGTTTAGCAGTGTTAGAACAACATCTGTAGCGCGAATGGGTCGGCGCGACCGGTGAAATTCCAAAACCTCACAGAAGACGGTCGTCAAGTGAAGTATTCTGCGTTTCGTCTGATCTGTGATGTGTGACTTAGTTCTGGCTCTTTCTTGTTATCATTATAAAGGGTTTGGGAAGAGGAAGAGGTTTTGATGAAGGATAGGATGGATAGGAAAGGACAAATCCTTTTTTTCTGTTTACCCCCTATTCTCTGTCCATTTGCGGTAGGCAATGCATCTGGAACTCATTAGCTTGTTGCAGATACCTATTCGTAACTGTTACGAATAGGTATCTCTGCTTGCTCGTTTGCTACCTTCTGCCATAAAAAATGTTTGTTATTACACAAAGAACCTAGTAGACACAGATGTATACTTTAAATAGACTTCTCTTAAAGCGTCACATCGTAGGCGTGTATTTTACGATTTAACAAAACGTAGGACGTACATGAAAATGTACATCAAAAACAAACAGAAACAAGAACATATAATTGTTAGCTATTACATCGAATTACTTTGGAAAGCAAAATATTAAGCATTTACGCAAATGTATGGAATGGGCGGTCACGACAATCGTGTCGGCGTGTAATCTCGCCCCACGCCGCATCCACAGACAGATCCTCGAGATTTATTTTATTTTTAGGTGTAACCACTTTTGTATTTAATTGTACATTAACTTTGAGACTATAAATTCTGGACATATATTCAATAGCTATCAACTGTAACTTTGTTTGAATCTAATAATTAATTAGTATTTTTAATTTCGTTACCTATTTTTTGGCAACAGCTTCAAAAGTTAGTATTTTCACTATTTCAACTAATCACCTTAAACATAAAGCTTGGCAAGCAAATTCGATTTTCCATAGATATCACCCATTTTTGTACAATTTTAATCTTGCACAAAAATGGGTAATCTCTTAGAAGTAGACACACACTATATGTATACATAGTAAGATATGTCTAAACATATATACTATTAAAATACAAACGCGCCAAGTTTTAACAACCGCCGACAGTGACGGTTGACAATGGCCGCCATGTTGTAATGGCCGCGCGCATAGACTATTGTCTATGACGTACGGTGTGATGCGGAATGCATTAAAACGAATAGTCCGGCCATAAAGCCGACGCGATTCATCTTTACTACTCCCCCGTCGCCGGGTATGTGCGACTGAAATAATAAATGCATAAGATTGAATTTATTGTTTAAAAATATCGTCTTTCACTTCCTTATTGTTTTGCATCTAATATAGCAAAATAAGTGTTTGATCACATGATCATAATGGTACTAATTCGTCACGCGCCAATCCTTTCACAACTCTCGAAATCGTCCAATTCCTAGCAACGAATTTGGCCTAATTCGTAAGCAAAACCTTCTCAGTCCCAAGGCAGGTTTTCTCTGAGACTCCGTTGCCACAAAATTGAGAAATAATTTATTTTAAAACAAGGGAAATCAATTTACTTTTGAATAATTGAATTCTATCAGAATTCGTCATAAAACCATAATTTTCAAAATCTTATGAATTACTGTTACTTTCTAGGAACTGTTCGTGCCGATCAACACTAAGGGCGAGCTGTATGAGGTGTGCCCTGAGGAGCTGTCGCCCGCGGAGTGGGAGGGGGTGTGCGAGGGAGGCTCGCCCCCGCCGGAGGCCGAGGCGCGCGCGCACCGCCTGCCACACCTACTCAGTCTATGGCGCCTGCCTGCTCGCGTGCGCCTGCTCGCCGGCACCGTGCCCATCGAAATGGCGCATGATGTTGGAGGTGAGTATTTTACTACCTACCTACTACGTACAGATCAGATGCTAGGTCTTCAGGCTCTTCGAACCAAGCTTTATGATGATCACCAATTTTCACTAGCCATTCCCTTCTTTTAAGTTCAGAAGGATACTGCCTTATTCCTTAAAGTCTCCGAAGTCTCAGAGATATGTTATGGCCTACCAGGGAGAGAAGAGCATAGTTATTCGATCTGTAAAGCGCCTGACGTTCAATTTCGCTATGGTACACAAAACTTGATTTTTATATAGTCATCTGTTTCATTGCAGAAGACCTTCTACTGCGAGCTGCAATAACAGAACCGGTGCTGGTGATGTGCTCGCTGCCCGAGTACGGCCCCACCAGCCCCAGCAAGCAGGTCGACCCGCGCTACCACGCTAAAGAAACCTTCCAGCTGCTGCCGCTCAACAGCAACATCAAGATACGACGCACCCAGCTCGGGTTCGAGAGCGAGAAGCGAATGTTCCTCTCCGCGCGCCTCCAGAAAGCTCTAACCTTCTGTCAACTCAACGTTGACAACTGGATCAGGCAGATCTCCTACGCCAACTCAACCGTCGTCAGCAAAGCAAAGACGGCCGAGGACCTTATCAAAGAAGACCACGAACCTGTCAAGTTTGAAAAAGAACGGAAATTCACCTTACAAGGTTTGAAATTAGACCCGTCGCGTTTATTCGGTAAGAGTGAGAAAGTTCTGAAAGACATACCGGACGAGACTGAAGGTTCAATAATATTTTTAAGCAAAAACGAACTCGAACACATGAATTACGACGTCTACAGCGAGGACGAAGGGAAAGATGAAAAGAGCAATGAACAAGGTGAACAGGACCAGTTTACCAATGATAAAATGCATGTTTTTCGTGAAGATTCCGGTCAGAAAAAGAGCAAATGGTTCAAAAACTTGAAAATACTCAAGAGCACAGAGAAACTTGATGATAAAATAACCGCAATAGAAAATAATGAAAAATACAGAGATGTAAAAGACCCATTTGATCCTCTAGGTGAAAAACACAGTTCTATCGAGAGATATCAAGATATGGCTAAATTGATAGAAGATCGTTTTGGCGCTTCCAGAAAAAGCGACGGTACAGCTGAAAAGAGTCATTCTTATAAAAGTCTTACGACTTCATCATCGGATATGGGTACTAGCCAGTGCAGTTCGAATCACAAGAAAACAGTTTTAACAAAATCCGTTTCAGTGCAAACCGGAATGCCCGACAATCCTTCCACAGAAGAAGATAGCTGTATCAATATTAAGCATGGTAGAAAAAATCTAAGCGTAGATCAAATTAACTACTGTGGCTCAATGGAGAGTAACTCGAGTTCTGGACGTAAACTGAAATCCCTTGACGAAAACATGCTCAAAAAATCATCGGCTACAAAATCATCGACAAACCTTGAAAGACGGCAAAGAATACAACCTGATTTAATTCCAGAAAAGGCAATTACAAAATCTGAATCATACAATCAAATTCAGAGCTGTGAAGATATCAATATGTTCGGAGCTGGGTCCATGTACAATGATAACGACTTCGAAATCAATGATAAACAGCATTCCTTTATAACTGAAAAGTTGTGTTCGGAATTTCATGTTAAAACTAAGAGAGTTCTTAGCAAGTCTACCTCGAACTTGCTTCACCCTAAGAAACCTAATGAAAAGAAAGAAGGCAGCAATAGTAACAGTATGCCGACAAAAACTGAACGATCGAATGACACCGAAAAACTTGTCAATTTCAGAAGAAAGATAGATAAACCCAGAGCACCGACACCAAAGCTGGAGATAGAAGAAGACATCGCTGCTCTTGACATATCAGAAGAACCACAGAGACAAGTTAAAATAAGGCGATCTATATCATCGATTCAAAAAAGAAAGCTACCAGTCATAGAAGACTTGCCTTACGGCCAAGTGGCAGACGCAGTGGGTGATGAAGAAGAGAAGATTGATTCGGATTCAAGTTCTGATAATATTTATGCAGAAATTTGTACACCCAACGCAAATAAAGCTACAGAAGAAGAAAACTATGATAATAGCATTGACGTTCTAGCTACGGACCCTGTGATTTGTAATGTTAAAAAAGAAGTCAACTTTCGCAATGACGAAAGAGCGAGACAGATGATAGAAAATCAAGAAAATTCTTTTAGGCATATCGAAGTAGTTGTAATAGAGAAGACAACAGATTTCGAGCTGGATAATTCGAGTCTTGCGTCCAGTGAATTTGATGATGGTGCGAGTAAAAATGACGTTTCCATAACGGTCGATTCGTTGGAACGCGATAAACCGTCGAGCCATTCTGATCCAAAAAATCACGCCATAAGATTAGAAATAACTAGCAACATGGAGGATTATCCAATCGAAAATCAAAAACATAGTCTAGAAATAAACGAGGTCCGTCTAATAAAAGATAATTCGTTAAGTTTTAGCAACAGTATCCATTTGAATGGTACATATCCCAACGAGGCCATTTACGATACTTTAAAATAAATTAGCTGTAATATAAATATATTTAGAGAACACTTAGTGTCACAAATCAGATAAAATAGTCATAACTGTACACAGTATATAAAATGTCACCTAAATATGCATATGGTTATTTCTACATATTTATTGTACAGGAGTAGCGCAGGATTGTTTTGGTAAAATCCCTTTGACGTGGGTAAAAGTGTTTGTAATTAACTGTTTTACCGACCTAACATGTAAGTTGCATGTTTTGACGAAAGATGGCAGGCATATTTACTCCTTTTGACAAAACAAAGTGAAGAAAAGGAAGATTTCTGCAGTGTTGCTGTCGATGAAAATATTCGCAGATTATTTAGTTTCAATTTAATGAAAAAATATGAAATGAAAATTGCATGACATTTATGTTTATAAAATAGTTCAGATATCAGTAATGGTGACAATCAAAAGTACTGTTAAACTTCATAATTATAGTTAGTAACTTTTATATCGCACGAAATGTACCAGGAGTAGGTTTTAGCACTTTACTATGAAGTCATACTCGTTACATGACATGAACATTTGCAACTCAGGTAATCTCATAAAGATCTTTTGAATATCGTATTAAAATAAAAAAAGGTTACCAACGATATGTAATTATACCTCCCACATCATCAAATCACACATCTTTTGTATTCATTTATAAATGCTAGTTAAAAATTTAAACTGAAGTAAGTAATACATAAATATCCACATAACCACACTAAAAGGTGCAATTCGGGCATTGTGAACCGTGGACATCTTATATTCTCTCAATATTTTAACTTAAAAATTCGACCTATAATTAATTTTAGCATTTTACAAGTTAAATTCATACTTCTGCACATCGAGTTCAAATTTAAAAATCAAAATCGGACCGTTTCAGGCCAACTTCATAGATAAACTTACGAATTTGATTTGAAGAATGCTAAAATTCATTTGTAAAAGTCCGAATTTTAAATTAAAAGTCTATATTATGTACATAGATATGATTATAAGCACTCAACGAATAGAAATGTATTGTAACCACAATCTGTATACGCATGAAATCATAAAAAATCTTTAAAATAGATAAATATGTTATCCCGTATTCCAAACATAGTTTATGTGAATTTTCAATACAAAAGATGAATCATAATTGGTGCTACAAGGTGCTTAAAATAATTAGATTATTGTACCTGTTACATCTGTAAAATATTTTTTATTACCATTTTTAAGCAATTAATAATTCTGACATCACTTATCTATAAGTTTTAAAATGATTTTGTATTTCAATGTTTAAAAAAAATGGTAATTATTTGTTTTTAAACTGGCAACACTATTTTTATCACTGTTTACATGTTCCACTAGTTTTTGGTGTGTTACACAGATAAAAAATTAAAATCAACGGTGTAATAGGTAATTTACGGTTTAAGCGACACATATCACATGACAATAATGTAAATTTGTATTATATAGACATAATATTGTATTATAAATAAAAGACGACGGAACGGATTCGATGTTAGTCTGATGTTGTCAATAGCTTGATAATAAAGAGATAATTTGTGAGGAAACAAAATAAACAATGTAAAGAAATATTGGTTTTATTTGGGCTAATTGTAACCAGGATACCACCTCTCAGAGTATGGACTTAAAGTAGTGGGTACTGACAAGTATTGACAGACTTGTGTTTACTTTGATGAGATAGATGTTGCCCGTTCCCTGCTTTTCCCCTTTTTTTGCCAGACAAATACTGGTAATGTAAAATTATGTATTTTTGTCGTAGGAGTTATATACATAGCAATGTCATCAGGTGTATATAGTGTAAATCAGAACAAGGAAATGTCGTACTGGCTAAAAAATGCTGGTTGCTAAATAAGTTTACTTTTAAAATTTTCACGGAGGAATTCTGATGATTCGGGAGAAGGGGCTGCGCTTCTTAGCACCAAGTAAGTCATAAAAGACTCTCCTTATGATCAGTTTGACTTTATGGCGTTCAGACAAATAAACGGGGGGGAGGGAACCTATCCAACAGACGATGACAATGCAGAGCGAAGCTCGGTTCGCAACATCCAGTGTGTCGAAGCGTTTTCAGTTAAACGTAAAGTATATGCCACCGACCGCTTGTGAGGTGTTCATAAGTTGCTTAGTCCGATTAAAAATTCAGAGTTCACAAGCGGTCGATAACATATATTTTACGTTTAACTAAAAACGCTATCGCACTATCGGACCGAGCTTCGCTCTACGATGTCATCGTCTGTTGGATAGATTTATTTGGAAAACATTTACAATTCGAATAATGTCATCTAGCGGTACGTATGTCAAAAATTTAGGTTCGACTAAGATTTTGTAATTAATACTTCATCCAATGACGGCGATGACTAAGAGATGGCGATCTAAATAAGTTTTTTTTTTCTTTTGAGAATTGGCGTTTTAACGGATAAGACACCTGTATAGTAAAGAATTGAAAAATAATAAAAATAAAACATTAGCATAATACAGAATTTTCAAACGAATCATCCGCCGTTTAGTTATCAGAGCTGTTTCCGAGATATGTACAAAATTATTTTAATATTTTTGACAACGTAAGTTTGATTTTAACAACTCTTCGTTGGAGTCTCTTTGACCGTATTTCTTGTTATGAGCCATAGATGACGCTCATCAATGTATATTTTTAGGTGTTCACGGTTCGTGGAAAGGAAGTATTTGTTG
>JWHW01031280.1:32550-64393 GCA_000931545.1 Papilio glaucus | reverse complement strand
TTAAACAATTGCGTAAGTGATTGTACTCGCCCGCCGGGTCTGCACCTTGCTTTGGACGATGCTATGCAATACGGAGCTAGTATCTATATTAAATGTTTATGTAAATTCATGAATTAGTTACACAATATGTATGTGACTACGTTTTTTTATTAAGTTTGCAAGTATGGTACGAGATACTGACTCACTTGGTGTTATCTGACACTGCTGTTGAACAACATGCCCAGCAACAATGATGACGGTGTTTACTGGGCACATCTGCAACTCTCTTTTATTTCTCTTCTCATTCTTTCTCCTTATGTAGCAAAAAATGAGTAGATAAAATAATAATTTAATTTAAAGAGCCAAAAAAACCCTCTAGACGTAAATTAAAAACGTCAGAATGGATTCATAGTTATTGAGGTTTTACATTATATGGGTTATGTGCTGAAGTCATATTTGCTATGACAATTAGGTTAGAGAAGGAAGGACAATGGAACATACATACATACTAGCGAAAACCATTGCCTTCCTTGTGGTTTAGTCAGGTGAAAAGGAAAGAACATGGGACCTCAGATGTCTCACTCATCAGGAGATATGCAAAAGTATAAACACATACCACTTTTTCGTGCCTGTTTTCTGTGTTAACGGGTCTAGCCGTCCCACTATTGAAGACAGCTCTTTGTAGACATAAAATTAAAATGAGGATAAAGTAGTTGAAGAATTCCTCTGTTTTTGTCCTCTCTTCCAGAAAGAGCGGTAATAGTGCGATTCTTTAGAAATAACTTTATTGATTCTCCTTACTTCTTGGATTGCCATCTAGCGGTTGTTGGCGACCATTATGGCCAACTGAGCTTTATTCACTGCCATGTCTACGTGACTTTTATTTTGACCTTGAATAATGAGTAAGGTTTTTTTTATAGATTTAAGTATATTTGAGATTTTTTTATTTGCTACAGCATGCTGTCTACTGATTACAATCGATCTGTTGATTATAAACGTAACATTCACATTTAGCAGAAAAGAAAATTAATTGCAATTGCTCATTCCTGCATAACATAGTTTTATCTATCCGTGGTATTGAGCGAGTGCGGGCATACGGTCCCTGTTAGCCCGCGCTCCCCCGGGGGAGCAGGGGACAGGGGAGGCAGGGGATGTTCCCGAGGGCTATCGGGTTACGAGCGTCCCGCCATCCCGCTTGCCTGTTCCAGTTTAGATAATTTTAGCCGCGCCGCAAATCGGAAGGACAGGGGGAGGTTCACGCGACGAAACCAATTCGCCTCCAACCGTCAGCGGTTGTGATCGATTTTCTTTGTTAATGGTTTAACAATAGCATATAACTTTTAATTGGTGTTCTATTTGTAAGGAAGGGAAACTTTTAAATGATTAATCGTATTTATTATAAATAAATATGTACTCTCCGCCGTAACGCGGGGTAGGCAGAGATTACGAATTTTCATACATCTACACGTACATAGTCGTCCGTTACGGGTACTTCATATAACGCCTTTGGTATGAGTAGCATAGGAGGATAACTTAAGGGATCGTAGGTACATGTAGAACAACGCCAGTTGTAGATCCAGTATTGTATTTTTTTTAAATTTAATTAGAACTGTTATTCTAATTAAATCTTTTACATTTATTATAATTAAATGTTATCAATATCACTTTCAAATTTATCAGGGAAGAATTTTGAGGGAGCTGAGTCGCCACTGAACTACATTTGTATCTAGCTTCTGAAAGTACGAAGTAGTAGGTATATACAGGTAGGAAGGTAGGTAGATGTATACTATCTTGTATCTGTATATATATAAAAGAAGAAACTGACTGACATATCAAAGCGCAGCCAAAATTTTTATGCTACATTTTGCAGTCTTATTTTACTACGAAGGCGACCATTAAAATAATTTACCCTCATTTTTTTATTTAAAGTAGGGGATCAAAGTTTATATGTGAAAAACTACCCGTGTGCAGCCGGGGCGGGACGCTAGTATTTTAGATATTTTTGAAACGATATAACATCAATATGTCCATACTGATGTGATGATAAGGGATTATGTAATGCTTATAAAAATGTGTCGAAAACGAACTATACCAAGCACTATACAATTCAATGATCTGCAAGCCAAGCGAAGCGTCTCGAGTTCTGAGAGACGTAAAATTTGGCGCCAAGCAACAATGGCGGATCCCGACCTCAATACGTCTAGTCAGGGTTGCCAGGTGTCTACCAGACAGGATATGCAGATTATAAATGTTAGGTATATTTAAACCTTTTATCCACCAGTGGTAGATCTAGGATTGAGATTGGGGAGGGAACCCTCCTGAGGGTAAGTTTAAGGTAAAAATAATTATAATTGATAAATTAGCAAGGAATAAATTTGTAATTAAAAACTGCGATGATTTTGGGTTTTTTGTGGGGCTTAGTCTTAATCCGCCAATGTGAGTGATATTACAAGACACCTAACTGTTGAAGTACTAACAACTTTCTTAGTAATCGCCTCAATCATTTCAGCTTTGAAAATATCACTATCCTAAATCTCAGTAGTTTCAGCTGTGCGTTGATAGATTAGTCAGGTTCTTTGTATAGATGAGTTTAAAATAGATAAATAATTATTTCGGAATAAAACCCCGCTTGTAAATTTGTCAACCCTACGTGCAATTATCGAATAACGTACGGACAAGCAGACGTTTCGTATTAAAGTGCAAGTGTCCGAATGCTTACGTAACTGTATAAAAACTAATGCATTTCCAATATTTATTTTACCTGTAAACACAGAGAATTTTAGATCTAATACCAACGTAATAAAGGTATAAATAATGTATCATATTATTTTGTTAATTGTACTACGTCAAGGGTCCTTGTACTTCACTTTCGGACTCAATACCGGCGTCTGAACACGCGTGGCTTGAGAAATAGAAAAGTGTCTACGTATTAAACTACAAATGTAATCTATGGCCGTAATTATGGACGATTTGTAACCTAATATGTCCTTGAACATACTCTTAAAGTTGCCATGTTTATTGTTTGTAATGTGAAATCTTTTGTTGATAGCAATAAAAAAAATCTGTCGCTACGAAGAGAAAGGAGAAAGAAAAGTTTAGTGGTTTGGCATTCGAAAGAAATAAGTCGGGTGAGATTTCGATTCCTGTTACTAGGAAAATATGAAAATACATTACTAACAATCGTGTAACACACAAAACAAATGAATATGGTATTACTGAGATGTCATCTAACTAAGGACAATGTGGGAAGGTCACCGAAAGGGCAAATTGCGTCTGTGATGTGTTTGATTATGTTGTTGTTAACAGTACTTTGGTATCCTAGATTGTTCATACAATTGCTAAACCAAAAGGTTCAACACAACATTCAAGAGAATCGATTATCAGTAAGCTTCAATTTAAAAGTAAGAACAAATATATCATTAGATTTGATCCCCTAACTACATCCCCACTCTTAGTCTATACAGATAAATAAAATTGAAGTGTCTGTATGTAATATCTAAATAAAATTTCCATACTCAATTAACATGATGTGTATGGTACTTATAACGAAAATGCAATTTTTATCCGTCTGTCTGCTGTCTGTCCAGTTGTACAGGGTAATCTCCGAAACGACTGTACCGATTTGGATGGGACTTTTACTGGAAGATAGGTGATATTGCAAGGATTCAAATAGGCTAATTTAATTTAAGCTAAAGAATTAGGGTTCCGCGCAAAAAGTTAAAAACCCTCGAAATTGTGAAAAAAAAATTAAGCATCGCTGTATCGAAAGCGCCGTCCGCTACCTGCAATGTCACAAAGGTTGCCTTAAGCAGTAAAATATCTTACACCTATATCTATACAGATAAATAAGGTAAAACAATTAACGTAAAAAATACAATTATAAACTTTTACTCTGTGAAGTGATTAATATATTTTAATTGATTCCACGCGGACGAAGTCGCGGGTCTAGTCGCTAGTCTATATATAAATCGAATAAAATTTCAATCAATATTTTTTCTATCGAGTGTAGAATGTTTATGCTATTTTTTATTTTTTACTCGAGTCAAAGTTGTTCGGAAACAGGAACTTAAGAAATTCGCAAATTTTTGCGGCTTCCCCGCCAACCCTTCCGCTTAGGGAGGCAGGGGCGGAGAGGGCAACAAAAACAATGGTAAATTTATACCGACATAGAAACCTTTTAAGAAGCACCTCCCCTTTGTTGTGCGGCGTAAATAAAAAGATTAAGGCAGCTTGCTTTCAATGGGGGAATAATTTCTTTGACGTTTGGCTCCTTTTTAAAGACATTAGAGAACGGTGGAATATCTAGGCCTGAGTTTAGGTCATCAGTTTAAGTTACTCCAGGCTCTTTTGGGGCCGTAGCCTGATACGTTGGTATCACCAGACCCACACTACACTTGATTCCACTACCTACGATGCTCCCCGATTAGCCAGAGATAGAACAAGATGGCGTAACATCGAAACGAAAGTCATGAAGATGCTCACGATTCTCAAATATGAGGAGCACGACTGATGGAGAAGTCTTTTGGAACTCCACTAAAATATGACTTCGACAACCAATGTAGATCTTACTACTAAAGAAATTGTCTCATTTCTCTTTCTTTCCTTTCACTAATGTCTAGTGTCAAGAAGTCCTGCGTTGGATAATATTGCTTTCATTGCATCCATACTTAGAATTACCGTCCAACCTAACTATCAGACACTTTATTACCGTTATAGTTAACTAACTTTCTGCCGTCCACGAACTGGTTCTAGAATGGTCCACAGCGGTATTTTCAAACGACTAATTGTCCTACAATAAGAGAGTGTACTCCTTCCTTTAACGTCGGCAATGACTAATTGTCCTACAAGAAGAGAGTGTACTCCTCTAACGTCGGCAATGCGTCTGCAATTCTCTCTCGAATGTTCATGAGCGACGTTGATTACTTAACATGACGCGACCCACTGCATGGTTGCCTCTTTTTCCTACAAAAAAGTCAATTCTGATGCGCTTCTATCCCAGTGCTTTTATCTAGAAGTAACCATCGAAGGAACTGTAGTGAGCGCAAACCATCACCTTGTCTGTAAAGAGGATACCTTTAAAGATACCAAAAAAGTACTGTCTGATATTACCGTTGGATGTAGACTTTCTCAAACATCGCAACAAAGACCTAGGGTGATCTAGGATGGGGTGACAGGGGCCTAACTTGTCACTCTCATCCTGTGGACTCATGCAAACTTGACAGATCCGTCGGTCCATGTTGAACTATTTGGCGATAAAGGCCATCAGTTGTACGACCAGCCCCCTATCTATTGCCACTTAAATATTAACACGTTTGTAAGTATAATACAATCCAACTAAACAGTTCAGTAATCCCTCTTAAGCATTCAACAGCTTATGGATACGAGGAATGTTTACCTATGAGGTTTGTTTTATTATACTCAGAGACAGTTATGTCCTCGCTCCGTCGCCGCGGGCGCAAGCCAGCGCTGGGCAAACAAGGTTTCGACCGCGCCGACAAATAAAACAACTTGTACACGCATTCAAACTTACGCCGAAAGTTTTACTTACTTAACGTTCTCTAGGGTTTGGAGTTTTTTTTTTTAATAGTATTTTTATATACCTTTTTATATGAATTTCCTAATACATAAATGTTCTGGCACTTATGTTTCTCACCACTTTTAAATTGGACTGATTAACAAACAATACAAAAGCAACATGCAGCCTACTATAAATTCTACAGGTTATATTAATAAAATAATATATCTTTCTTTTCAAAGGTATCTATGTATATATCTTTTTTTTATCAAAGGTATACATCCTTTTTTGTTACAAATATCGTACGGGCTGGTTGTAAAACATACTCGTGGATTGTCTTTTGTTGCTTTCACAAAATTAAAAACGAATGTTTTTGTTCCAATTCAAATGTGTTTTCTATGTTCATTAAAATTTGGTATTTAATTATAATTTTAATAATTATTTGTTTATTGTTATGACTAATTAATTCTAATCTCTTTTTAATTTACATACTTAAGGTTTGGAACAAGTTGCCAGAGTCAGTGCTTCCTGTGACCTTCTAGAGAAGAGTGAATAGGTTGATTCTAAACTATAGTACGTGTCATCTTTCGCCACCAACGTCAGATAGGATAGAATGACGAAATCTGACGCCGAAGACTAGTAGGCAACATTGTTCAATACAAAAATGTAGGTACACACATAAATTTTTCTACCGTTCGCAAATATTTACCCAACTCACTGAATTGGCAATGCGTGCGCCAAAGGTTTGCCGAACGTTCGCCAAGTGGGAGTTGATTTGGCAAACATTTATGGTAGCTGCGTGCAAAAAACAACCGCGAATTATTGCGCTCACTTAGACCCCTGCACCGCCCGCACTAAGTGGATGTCGGACTTGGTCTTAATGAGGGAATAATGAGCAAACAACCCGACATCGCCAAACAGTCTGACGGAGAAGCGTAATGCACGTAAGTGATATTTTTTACCAAACAATCTTTTTGAAATACCGACGTACGTGTTAATTCTTTTTGATCGTACCTCCGTTTAATACACCAAATATTGAAAGGCGCTATTTTTATAATGTACTAGTTGTCGCCCGCGGCTTCGCTTTCTTCTTACCTTCCTCACTGGGAATTGTTATAATTTGATTTCTCGTTAGAGTTGAAATTATAGGTAAATGTCAAAAAGTTGTTATTTGTTGCCAGTGCAATGTACATCATGTAACAAAATGTCAGAAAGATGTTATTGTCATGACAAACGTTACCATAGCAACCAAATAACAATGTTAGGTTTTGTTTTTCTATACTTTGTGAGCTTTTTTTCGGGATAAGAGGTACCTACACTATGTCATTTTCTGAATCCCTGATAATATTTGTACAAAATTTCATGATTATCGGTGGAGTAGCGTTACCTCACCACCACCCATGACCACACCGACCTTCAGGTCATACAGGCCGCGCCCCCTACAAATAATTTCGTCAATTCCTCGTCCTTTCCTCATTCTCCCCTTAATGGGCATGACTGGACGAATACGTCTTCACCGTCGGACATCCACTCCAGCGATTAGTCTTGCTTGTATCTCCTTTGGTACCACCGATGCGCGAACTCCCGTAGCTCGGTAAAGTTCGCCTCCCCACTTACGAGATCCGTATAATAGATCGGTCGCGCCTCCAGTCGAACAATCCCATCATCTTCACTTCGTGGAGTCGTCAAGGAGTTAAAGCGTTAACAGACAAACTCACATTTGCATTTATATTAGGCTAGCGTGTCGCCGCTGCTGGCCGGGGCCAGTAGACTAGGTAGATATTCGCCAACATTTGTTTCTGTCGTAACGTCGTACCAGCCTGTTCTTATTTAATTACAATAATATATAGAATTCTAATAATTTGTGTAACTTAACCTTCGTCATGATACAATCCGGTTATTGGTGATAACCGAATGAAAATCCGTTCAGTAGTTTTTCAGTTTATCGTGTTACGACATAATTATAATATGTATACAAAGATGTTACATACCTCCAGATGGAGCATCCAGGATTCAAAAGTGAAGCCATCTTAAGTTGCCGATTGGCGACTTCGTAATATCCAGTTTAGTCATTCGAAATTTAACAATAACAATGCGAGGCTATACCATGTTATAAGTGGTGTCAACTACATTACATACTTATATGAACCCTACATACAACGAAATATAAAAGACGATAGATTAAAAAATTCGGTCGGGCTACGCTAAATGTGGCCTCATCTAGCTTAGATATGAGAAAGAAATTGACCTCACAGATTGGCGCACCTCTCTTTTGATTCGCTTTATTGGAACTTCTCTTGTCTTTTATTGTGTTATTCTTCATTTTATTCGATCCATCTATCCATTACCTTGCAAAACTCGTTTGCTGGACAAGGCTTTTCTCACTTTCGTTCCGATCGGCTTTGTGCCCTCTGAACTCCGAAGATTACCGAGTGATTTTATTTTCACATTAATTAAGAGCTTTCCACATATAATGGCGGCCACGCGCCTCTCTGCACGCCCCCTTTGTTGCTGCCAAACAATGCATTACCAATTACTTCATACAACTATATTAATTTTTGCCAATCAATTTTAAATTTAAACACTATGAAAATAAGGTACGTTATTAGTATAGTTATAGAATTGACAAGCGTATTTCTTAACGTTGTTTTTGGTAGACGTCACGCTGTGCAGCCAAAGCGCGCCAAATCACCTGTCACAATATAACAAGGTCACGTGACGTGCCGCCATTACGGTGTCGCTTTCATTACTTTTAGAAATAATCTCTTTAAATTTGTTATTGGGTTCGATGAAGAAATTTTTACCGAGAAGCTTAATCATATGTAGTTTCGATTTCGATTATTGGCATTATACAGGAATTTTAATATCTACGGTAATAAAAAATCACAATATTATATGTCTGTCATCTGTCCTGTCAAAGATTCAATTTAATCTGACGTTTGGAAATAGGTGAATCAAGCATAATCAATCAAATCAAGGAGGCCTTAAGAGAGGAGTGGTAGAAGAGATTACATACCAGTGAAACCGATATAAGTGAGTTAAAAATATAGCTTAAGTTACTTTTGATCCTGATCTTATATATATGTATATATATATGATAAGTGTGCGTTCACCTTTAGAGTTTACTCATCCTCAAAAGCAAATAAACCTTTTTCATCACACACCGTCACTATTAGAAATACGGTTATGTAAATTCGAAATAGGTATACAAACTTCTGAAACAATGGGTAAATCTTTGTGAGATATATCAAAATATTTAATTAATAACACTCAATGTACCAGGCAATCATGAATCAATAAGAAAGTAAAACGTGCAAGCACTCATCGCGATCATTTCTTTCTACCGTCGCCAGATGCACGGTAACTTGATATACAGGCTGGTAGGATTTTTTTACACGTTTATTTTCGATTAAGACGCTTTCCGCTCCCGTTCGCATCCGGTGACGAAGTCAAGGCTTTTCTACGTATTTTAAAATATTAAAAAAGGAAAAATACACACTGAGAGTGTATGTTTAAAATTTTGGTAAATTTATAATTAATAATCGCTTAGTCCTATATATAATAATCGTTACTAAGATACGATTCCTGACCAATAATAATAATAAAACATTTATTGATACCAATAACATTATTACTTCAGTTGCTGCTTAACCACCGCCTTGGCGTTGAAAGTGTTGTGGTTTTAAATGCTGGCAACGCATCCGTTATTCTTCTAAATGTTGCGGATGTACGCAATCACGTATGCAAGCACGTTTTCCAATTTTTACAGTAACGTTTTATGAGAAATATTTCGAAGAATGGCGCCTTTATTTTAAGCTATAGCTTAACGCGTCTTGGTAGCCAACACGCATGCATTATTGCAAACAAGCGTTGCTTATCCAAATTTAATTTGAAATTGTGTTCCTGGCAACCGATAATACAAAAACAACAACAAAAAAACATAAAACAGACACTGGCCGCAAATAGAAAGGACAAAAAAAACAAAAATAGAATTCACATGATCCAATCAATCTTATTGTCACGGTATAATTAACGGAGAGGAAAGATCGTCTCGCTAGTGTCACGTTACCCGCGCCTCCCCGCGCGTCCCCTCTGCCCACTGCCGTGAACACCGTTATTGTCTACTTCACGCTAGCTGCTCGGATGTATTCTAGTACGAAGCTACTTTGGTTTCGCTTCAAAAATTTTAGTCTCATTGTCTGATACACAGATGTAAATAGTAATAGAGGACTCATCAAACGTTGCCACGCATGAAAATGGACTTGATTGCTATAAAGGAGTTCAGTTCAGCTAACGCCACCCAATTGTATGTCCAATTGTGAATCTAAGCCACTCAAACACGCACCCGAAATTCCATCAAATTCGGTGCAGCCGTTTCGAAGGCGTGCAGACGTACAAAAGAAAAAAAATAGTAGTCCTTTGAACACTCTGCCTATACCACAAAGGTACACAATCGTGACAGTATCACCCCCTACTAAGTGTACCGACCGTGTGACTTGCCTAGTTGCGGTCGGCTCACCGCCACGACCGCGGTCGCGTTAGACCCGCCTGAAACTTGAAACACACTGTATATATTTAGAGCGTGAAATAAAGTCAGAATGATTTACGACCTTAATTGTTTATAAATATGGTTTAAATTTGAATGCCGTTTTTGTTATACAAGGTACGTCTCGTCTATTTGCATATTTTCAAATAATAAATGTTGGTGATTAAAGAATGACAATTACAACAAGTCTTATATACTTATGTAACCCACGTAGTATATAATACAATATATACTGCGCAATAGAAGAATAAATAAAAATAATTAATGTTATTAAAGTTTGTGTAAATTGGCTAAAACAACTATTACTGATGAAAATGTTACAGGTTGGTACAACAGAAAAAATGATGGCTTACGTGTATGCTCTGATGACCGCGCAAAGTCGGGGCTGTACACTAGTAAAGAATTTTATACGTATAGTTTGCTCCAAATCGAGGTGGAAATTTTGTAAACAATCAAACGTCACTTACCATACATGGCGGCCATTATACTGTTTATACTTTCATCGGAAATGTTGTAATTTTGTAGAAATCGATGAAAAAATGAGAAACAGTTGTTTTCTAATTTTTTTTTGAATTTACAAATTTTAACGTAAAAGGTAAGTTACCCTTTGCTTAACAAATTTCCATCCTGATTTGAAAAAAACTAAAGTATCAAATCTGCTTGTTTCATAGCAAAGCAAAGCTGTAGATGTGTGGGAGCGTGGCTTATTTCGTACCTTAATACTCTGCCGCCAAATTACAGTACACGTGCTGTACTAATAGATTTAATCATACCAATTTGGTATCCGTGCCCGGAATCAACTAGCTCGTAATAATACTAGGTATTTATTAACCTTTATTAACATTATTCTTCTTTTCATTTTCAAATTTCACATTATTCAATTATATTTGAAAAAAAGAAACATACTGCTTATGAGTGTTCAACTGTTATATGACTATACCTTGTTTCATTGTAAGATATGATTATTGTAAACATAAATTATTTACCCATACTATACATGGCGGCCATTACACTTTGCATACTTTCATCGGAAATGTAATTTTGTGGAAATCGTGAGATAAAGTGAAGTGTAATATGGAAAAATGTTAAATATTTTGGAATTTACGAATTTTAACAAAAAAACGTTTGTTTACAAAAATGATATCTTGCTGTGAAACAAGGTATATGTTCATTTATAGTCAATTATATTTTCTTTTCAGACGATGTCAAAAATTCACGACCTCCTAGGAGTAGTCAAGGGACTCCGGCAAGTAGTTGAAGCGGGTATTAAATTACAGCAAGAACATTCTAGATTAGTCTGGAATAATTCTAGTATTAGACAATTTTTACAGAACTGCGCCACTAGCCCAGATAAAAGTTGCAAATTAAATGAAGAGTTTGCAAAAGATGTAATAGAACGAATGTCTGTTGTGGCACAAGGTTTTAGAAAATGTGCTACCTTGCATGTTCCTCTTGTGAGTACTGGCGCAGAAATGGATGAACAATTGAAAGAAGAGATAGATCAGTTGAATAAAGAATTTGAGACATTGAAAAAGGCACAAGATAACCTAGGATTATCAAATGAACGAAATTTTTTGGATAACTTTAAAGAACTTCTAGAAAAAAATCAAATGCAAGGTGTTGATACACCTCTAGAGGATACAAAAACTGATATTAAACCAGAAATAAAATATCCAAATTGTGGAAAATCTACAAGTAGTGGCGCTTCTTCAAAACCTACTGCTAAAAATAAGCTTAAAGTTACTCTGAGTTCAAACTCTGAGGAACGAGTGGTACCATCATCACGAATCGGAAGGATGCTTTCGTTTGGTTCACTGGCTACCAGGTTGGGAGCTGGGACTGTGGCTCAGTATACGCGGAATACAATCCAGTCTATTACTGGAAATAAAGAAGAATTCAATAATGCTTTTCTATCAAGGGCTAATGCTGAGAGAATCGTTGATACATTGTGTAAAGTTAGAGGTGCTGCTCTTAAGTTAGGACAATTGTTAAGTATTCAAGATGAAGCCGTGATATCTCCTGAATTACAGAAAATATTCGAACGTGTCCGTCAATCTGCTGATTTCATGCCAAGTTGGCAAGTAGAAAGAGTAATGAGTTCCCAGTTGGGTCCCGAGTGGCGTAGTTATCTGCAATATTTTGAAGACAAACCATTTGCAGCAGCATCTATTGGACAAGTGCATTTAGCTGTTCTCCCCGATGGACGAGAAGTGGCCATAAAAGTACAGTATCCTGGTGTAGCGAAAGGAATAAATAGTGATATCGACAATTTGGTAGGCGTTCTAAAGATTTGGAATGTCTTTCCCAAAGGCATGTTCATTGACAATATAGTTGAAGTTGCTAAGAAAGAATTGGCTTGGGAAGTAGATTATATACGAGAGGCGGAATGTACAAAGAAGTTTAAACGCCTTCTCGCCCCGTACCCCGAATACTTTGTTCCTGATGTTATCGAAGATCTCTGTAAGACGGAAGTGATGACAACTGAACTAATAGATGGATTACCTATAGATAAATTATTCGAGGCTCCATACGAGACCCGTTATGATATAGCCAGGAAAATAATGAAGTTGTGCTTGCGAGAGATGTTTGTATTCCGTTGTATGCAGACGGATCCGAACTGGGCAAATTTCTTCTACAACACTACGTCCAAACAGGTTATTCTTTTAGACTTTGGCGCAACTCGGGAGTATTCCAAGGAGTTTATGGACCTTTACATCGAAATTATTAAAGCCGCTGCTGACGGGAACCGCGGGGCTATCTTGCGGATGTCTCGAGAACTGAAGTTCCTTACAGGTTACGAGTCAAAAATTATGGAAGAATCACACGTAGACACGGTGATGATTATGGGCGAAGTTTTCATGGGTAAGGGCTCTGGAGAGTTCGATTTTGGAACTCAGAAGACGACGAGACGGATTCAAGAGTTAGTGCCGACAATCCTGAGTCATCGGCTGTGTCCCCCACCGGAAGAGATATATTCCCTGCATAGAAAGCTATCGGGCGTATTCTTGCTTTGCTCCAAACTTAAAATCATAATGAATTGCCGTGACATGTTCCGTGAAATATATGACCAGTATAAAATCAATTTTAAGTGACTGTTATTTTTATATAATTATTGACAATTGTCATCGACTTTGTGACGAGTGTGCGTCACGTTTTTAAAAAGTCAATCTTTGTTATGATTAGGCCATAATTTCATCTACTATCAATAGCATTATATACACAGAAGGTTACAATTTATGGTAAAATAACGTATAAATGAAAATAAAGATTTGCTTCCTACAAACTTAGTTTTTTTCAGTCCCGTTGGTACGATATTTTGCCAGTAAAACAATTGTTGCACAAAATATCCAGCTACCGAAGCCGGAGCTGTTCGTTAATATAATAAAGAATTAGCAGTCATTGACAACTGAGGTTAGAAGTGAAAACAACAACAAACACTCCCCCTATCCCCCACTCCCTAAATTCCTCTACTCTCCCAGTCCATCTCTACTCCCCCACCACATCCCGCCCACCTACCAATACAAAAATGTTCTAATTTGGCTAAAGATGTTTTCATTTCAATTAACATGTTGGTGACGCGTGTTGCAGGTGTTGCATGTTGCGCGTGATGGTCTCACGAACCTAAGATTTTCCCTCCACCAAATATTTTCTGCTGCTTCGATCATCTAAAGAAGTTTTCACTTCAATAAAAAAGCGCTTTTAAAATGTTAAGTTTATCATCAAGCTATTTTAATTTGTCTTTTTTGATAATAATATTGCAAAAATGATTATTTCGCCCGCTTCATGGGGGCGAATGTCGTGCGTTATATTTCGAGTACTTTGCAAACAAAAGGGAGGGATTGTCTTCGGATTCTGTTTGTTTCCATTGCCCCTTTTAATAGAACAAACAGTTTAATGGCGGCTTTCGTAACGCCGCTCGTTGTATTGGGGCTCGATTTGGTTGAATTTAAATTGGTCATCCATTATAGTAATTGATGGGTGGTTGACGGGAAATATTTTACTATGAAATAGACTTGCTTAATGCTTTTCAACTAATTTACGTTGTGGTGACAAATAGATGTGGCTACGACCATAACATATCCGTACAAACACATTGCTAGCATTTATGAGGGAAACTAGAATGGAGTTAACGAGAGAAAGGAAGAGAGAAAGTGGGGATGGGAAGGGAAGGTTCAGAGGCGTATTGGACACTTTTGGGATGGAGAAAAAGCACAGAACTCGGGTGACGGTCACGCTCATGACATGCCCGAGACATATGACCGAATGCCAGAGCATTCGACAACTGGTTGTAATAAAAAGTAAAAGAGTAAAACTGCTGTTATTTCGTATTTTAAAGTTTTCATTTCTTAGTCCTCAATTACCTTTAAACGATGTTTTAAGGTCATTTCTTTAAAATGTTGATTTTAATAATATCTTTTTTCGTACCCCAGCCAATGTTTGTTTGGACCGAATGTACTAGGGTAGCATAGCACGGGGGCGGGAGTGGTCGGCAAATATTAGGCGCCGGCGTGTCGCCGCCGTCCACCTGCCTAAATCAGTCGACACAATTAACTGTGCTCATAGCGACATCTATTTATGGATTTGATAAAAGCACTATTCTCAAATAAGCATATCAAGAGGCGTACGCAGACGAATAACCGACACGTCTCTGGCACCCATTCTTTGGTCTTCTACATTTGTACATCCACGTATACAGGCTTTTAATGACAAGGAAATACAGAGAGACAGAAGATGATTTGACTCAGGAGGGGATGGAGAGGAAAAGGAAATATCCTGTTTTATGTTTCTTTTTAGCTCATCAAAGGCAACGTATCTGTTACTTTATTAACGCTTAAACGTATTAGTTTGTTGACAGATGTCTATCGGTAGCGGTCACTTAATACTAAAAATAAAAATGCGTCTTAAGCCATTTATTAAGCAAACTACTGATGCTGTTGAGATGCGATCCTTAAGAAGTATGTTAGGCGTGACTTTGAATGATACTATTAAAAATAGCATTATAAGGGAAAAGTGTGGCTTAGGAGTGGATGTTGTGACTAGAAATAAGAAAAGTTTGCTCATTGGTTCACGCAAGAAGAAAGGATGAATGAAGTGGGAGTAACAAGTCAAAATGTTGCAAGAGTACGTTGGCAGGGGGCGTCCCAGGAGAACTTATATCGATCAGATTTAGATACAATAATAAGGAGTACCGGTAACCGACGAGAAGAAGCGAGAGAGATGCGCCAGGATCTTGCCAAATGATAATCTCTGCCTACCCCTCTGATTTATGGGACTTTTGACATACCTGAATATTATATCTTTTATTTTCTTCTTTTTCCTGATTGGGGTATTATGATGGTCTAAATATAAAATTGAACCCTCATAAAATCCGTTTTACTATGTGCAACTATAACTAACTATACCTACCAGGGCTACATAAGCAGTATGGCCGTTGCAGGTCACCCTCGAGCCGTGTTTACTAACACTCTGGCGTGTGTGCACAGCGCCCCGTCATCCGTCACGCCGAGGGTTGTGACCACTTGTCTATGTCCTGTGCTTCCTTTATATATAACAATATAATTATAGTATCAAGCGAAATTATATCGATAATTTAAGGAAATAAGAAAACACAGGCAGGCAGAAATCTTGAAACTATAAAATGTAAAAAATTATTCCTTATAATATTTTTTTTAAATACATTGTAAAATAAGTGAGAACAATTTATTTAAATGAAACGTCGACATTATTGTGTTCATATAAGAAAATAAAATAAAAATGTTACAAAAGAACTAATCGAACGCTAACAATTTTGTTAAACATTGTTAAAGTTGTATAAAAACTTTTTGTTGAAAAAAATACTTCTCAAGACATTTTGTATCGTGTTAAATTTATTATTGTTATAACGAAAGGGTTAAGCATTATTCAATACATAACGATCCTGACCCTTTGGGAAATTATCTTAACCTTTTGACAAAAGTGAAGAAAAAAAATTAACTTTTTCGTTTGTCATTTTTTTATGTTGCAAGTTTTATTTTCGGCAAGTTATTGGTATTGAATTGTGACCTTAAAACCTTTAAACGAATTAACTCTTTTGTGTTGGTGTTGCGGGAATATTTTTTTTTTACATTTTATAACGTAGACTTAAGAATGTTGCTTTAAGAAAATCGTTGAAAGTTTTTAATAAATGGTTTTATTTATTAACTAGCTGTCACCGCGACTTCGTCCGCGTGGAAATCAATAAAAAAAATATTCTTGTATACACTCTTATTGATATGAAGGTATTTTTCGAAAAAGTATGAGTATTCTTAGTATTGAACGTAGTGTGCTTGGTGACCCATTTTTGTAAATTTTTTACCCCCCTCCCTCGGTGTCCACCCGCAGCATATGCCAAGAGCCCTCCCCTTCTAGTTTTCATGTAATTCATTTTAGATAAGAGAGATTTTAATGTAGTGTCTTTATTAATACGACCTGTATTTAAAAAGCTGTGCCACATTTTAAGATATTTGAATATACCCTAGAAATTTCCGTTAGCTATAAATACATTTTCAGTGTCGTAACTTTTAAATCAACCTATTGTTTTATAATGAACAAACCAACGTTTGCTTAAAACCCCATAGAGCTTTCACGTTTTTTGTACTCGTTGATGTCGCGCGTTGAACGCGAATAGGACGCCTAGCGAACGGAAGACCGAAGACGCGTGACCACATTGTATCGCCACAAACGCGCAGAAAACGCACAATAACGTCGTGTGTAAAGGTCCCTAAATTAAGTGGCAATCTGATACGCACTAGTTAAGAAATAAGCTTGAAGATACTTATGTCGTAATAAGAAACAATACCTTAAATCAACCATCCGCCTAATATTATCGCCCGATTTTTGAAATGTCTAATTATTATTTAACTAACACTCCTGTCAAGTTAAATGTCATGACAAATCTAAAATTGGATTTAGCAACTCAAATGACATTCGATCGATAATTTGACAGCTACCAGATAGATAACTGTCAAATTTTCGATCGAATTTAAAAGTAGACACTTTTAACGTTGATCAGCCTTCCAGAAACCGAACCTAAGTCTTCTGTTTAGATTTAACTACTCGAGGCGTTAATGGTTACAATAACTCGAATATACCATCTTTAACAATTAAATATTTCGCTTGCTTGTCGTTAGCAACCAGAGGCATTAATAAATAAACATAAGGACGTGGACAGGCAACTAGTTACGATAAATTTTCGAAAGCCACCGATATTCGTGGGAGGCGAGCGAGCGCGGTCAACCGCGAACCTAGACCGTACCTAGTTCTGGTCTAGGCGTAATGTTATACCCATTTTCTAAACATGTAAACCTAGCTCCCACATTGAAAATGCTTTACGAATTTATTTATATACCAGAGAACTACGAATACGCTTTCGTAAAACACCCAAAAATATTGGAATAGTTGGATTTAAAAGTATTAGGATTTTTTTAACAATTTTCCATCTTCGTCCATAAAAAGTTGTTACAGCCATCTCCATCGCCTTTTATATACACCTGTAAAAACAAAAAACGTATCCCAAAGGAACCGTACATTTTTCCTTTGTTTAAAGTAGCTTTTGTGCTATTCTACACTATATTCTATCACTGTGCCAAATTTCATCCAGATCCTTTCAGCCGTTTTTGCGTGAAAGAGTAACAAACATCCATACATCCAAACATACAAACTTTCCCAATTATAATAAGTAAGATAGTAAGATTTCCAAACAGACAAGCGTTTGCCTGCAAATTATTTTCAGGTGATGTTTGAGTTGCTTTTTGTAGCATACCACACATTCTCTTTATTTTCTATCTTATATAAGTCATAATGCTAGACTATCAGTACTCCATTTTCCTTAAGTTCAAATGTAAACTTTTAACGATTGATACTGGATTATTAATCATATTATCGAACCCAAGACACAGACACTAACCACTGAGCACAGGCGTCTTGATTTAATTTTGTCTTGTATCCTGCCACGTTGTTTTTTTTCTTAAATAAGTATCCCAGTACATTACGGGCGCTGGTACTAGGAGCGCATGGCCAGGCGGAAAGTCGCTGACAGCTGATTGACATCTCACTTGCGCGGCAGCCATGTTTATTTCATTTCTTTAAGCAAATTTTTGTTCACACTAATAAATCTCTTTGTATCCTTATTTCAATAACGATAAGGGTTATGTTGCATTGTCTTTTAGTTTATTATATGTAGGATGTAATATTGTAAGAAATTACTAATGAATAGAATGACTAACAAGACAGAAGTAAAGTAAATAGCCGCTAGAAGGGAGCCAGCTGTGTCCGGTGACGTCTAGTTTAATTTCTAAATGGATTTTAATTGAAAATGTCGACGTATGGATGTTACAATATGGCGTTTTGTAATGCACAGGTGTCAGAATAGATAGCAATTATAAATAGATAACACGTATTAACAGATAAATCAATTAACAATGATAATTTAAGCTGTGTTATTAGTAATTAAAATAATTTTTTAAAAAACAGATTATTACAGCCAAATCTTGTTTTTAATTGTTAATCAAAATTTAGGTTATTTTTAGCATCATTATTATGTAAACTTTTTTGTAAGATCAATTAATAAGTAAGTTAATATGTTTACGATTAGACTGATAGTTGTTATAAGAAGGAAAAAGAAAAAGACAAAGTATATGGTTCAACTTGTTAGCATCAAACAGTTTTCCTTATTTTGTTCCTTCGATATTAATTAAAATAATTTAAGCGCAATTAAATTTCAAGAAACCGAATTCAATTGCCGAAAATCCTAAAAGAGTAGAAAATCGGGCCACCCATTTAAATGTTTCTTTTGTGGAATGAAAAAAGTGGAAATCGGTTCATAAATGTCGGATTTCTGAGGTAATAAAATAAATAATTAAAAATATACAAGCAAATTGTCCTTCCTTTCTTGGAATTGATGAAAAAGGAGGCCTTCAAATGGTTTATCGCTTTGCTGCTTATCCAGAGTTATTTAGGATTTTCTCGAATTCATTCCTGTAGTGTTGCTGCGTTCAAATTATTTAAAGTCGGTTAATAAAATTATAGTTTATTTCTTCAGAAACCCAAAAGAAAAAGAATTTATGTGAATCTATAGTTAGGGGGTGAAAAAAATCAATAAAAAGTTCTCAGCGATAAAATATAAATGCAAAATGATTTATTTGTAATCCAATATAAAGCAACTAAAATACACAGAGGTCAAATAATAGTTTACAAAATCCCACATTACTTTCATTGTAACATCAAAGGGTCATCGATACATTTCAAAAGGTTAACAAGGAGTCGTAAATTTTTGACATTTGCCAGGATTTGACAACAAAAAAAAACAACAAAAGTTGACCCTTTCTACGATCGTTTGGTCATATTTCACGGAACTAAAGGGTAAATGAAAACAGTTTCGTAGGGTTCCATATTTTTTTTTTGAAATTGGCCTTTTGCTAGCATCTTTTAATAATTAATATTAAACTAAAAATAAAAAAAAGTTACAATGAAGCTGTTCGAATAGATTTCTGCCCATAGTTTTTACTAAATGATACTTTCTCTGTTTGTTGTATTATTTAAAACAAAATATTTATCTTTTTCGGTTGTTCTCTTGAAAGTCTAGGACCCGGGTAAGTCCTCAAACAGCAGTGGCGTCAGTAGCAGAAGCCGGAGTCAGCCAGATCAGCTCGGCCAGACCTGCCCTGACCTCAACAGAATATACTCGTAGAGTTGAGGTACGTATGTCACCAACCGACTGTGAATATAGTTGTATAATTGGATTGAATTATAAACTAAACATAATTTAAAGTGTCATGTCTTGTCAAAATGTGAATTTTTGCTTGCGTTTTACAATTTGACGATATGACTTCGACAATTTATAAACTGTAGAGGAATTCAAAACATAGACACGTCAATTTGTGATTCGTTCAATTTAATAATTGGCTCACAGATTATAACAAACATGCTTAGTTAGATCATAAAAAAATGTGATAGAGGACCAGGAGTCATCGTCCAGATCTAATCTACTAGGATGCCATAAGCAGTTTGGGAATGCATTTCGAATAGTACAGTAGTATTGTCTCATAAAAAAACTATTAAAAATATATCTTGCATTGTACCATCCGAGACCGTTTTCTTGGTTCTTTGATGAACGGAACCCACCGCACGACACTGACGCGGTCGGTAACATAAAACCGCGACGCACATGCGCCGATGATTCTGTAAGGAAAATACAATTTTTTTATACATAATATTCCCCAATTTCGTATAGAAATATCGAATTACCTTCGCCTCTATATGGCTATACCCTAAAAGACCATTCAACCAATAAGTTTTAACATGTGTTACAGATCAAAGTTTACGAACGAATTTTTCGGATATGAAGTTATGAAAACAATAGCTATACTTGTTGATTTTGTTGATTCAACATGGCTGACGTTACAGCTTAGCACAAGACCCGGCATAAGATGGAGACAACTCGAGCTCGAGTCTCCCATTCCGTTGTTAGTCCACATAAACCTGACCCCTAGAATCGCCAACGGCAAGTTACGCAAGAGCTCAATCTAATTTGGTTTTGACGATTAGTGTTAGCTTTAGATTTAGCTCGACAACTCGCTTGTTTAAAAATGTACATAATTATCTAACATAAGAACGTACGTAATCAAATAACAGATGCGATTATAAATTCGTTATGCTGGATCTTGTACTTGCTCTTAATTTGTAAAAGTCCAATTTTATTAATTAACTAAACATTTTAAACAAAGCCACCTTGTCACGTTTATAAGGAAGGAATACGATTCATGAGGGAGATTTAGGTAAAACACCCAATAATTGGCACATTAAGTGATACCGCGTGTTTATGTAAAAAAGAAACCTATGCAGTATGGACTACGGTGTGCCTACCCCACATAACGTGGGAGAAGGACAGGGAGATGTCGATGATAACTGAGACCATTTTGGTTCTAACACTATTATTTAATGATTCGTTTTATTATTCCTTAGAATAGTGGTTCAACTCTTAAAAGTGAATATAAATAAATATTCAAACAATATCTTATTGCACAATTCATGTCTCAGTTTCTGTAACCCGATAGTGTCCATGTAAGGAAGATATTTTTAAACAAAGCGATCGAAATAAACATGGTGGTCATTGTATACGAACGCATGTAATTATCTCGCGTCGGTAACACTCATTTTAAATAGTTCTGCAATATTTTTTTTTATTGACAAGGCAAAGGTCACAAACTTTCTGCCACTGTCAAAAGTAATAGATAATATTTAAAAAAAGTTAATATATTGTTTACCAATATCACTTTTGACGTACAGAAAATTCATTTTAATAGGTTTTTTTTTTAATTTTTAAGAATGTTTGTTTGACTATCTGTGGAGCTGTGTTGAAAAATGTCGGCTTTAGTGTGTGGCTAGTGTCGGGTATAGCAGATTACTTTGGGTTTTATCTAATTAATTAACTGGAAGTGGCTAAACTCACGTTAGATGGACCGGCACCGAGGTAGCGAGGCACCGAGTAATTTCAGTCCTGTCGTAGCCCTTCATCAGGGTGAGAAGAATATTAGTTCGTGGTCACACTCCGCCTCGCACTAGCCTCGCACTATCCTCACACTGGCCTCGCTCTAGTCTCGCACTATCCTCACACTGGCCTCGCACTAGTCTCGCACTATCCTCGTAATTTGCATTTTAAGTTCTAAACTTAATTTTTTTTATATTCATTAAGCTTGGGATTAACCACGATCCCACCTTTAACTGGCTAAGTGTTCGAAAAATGGTATGCACTAGTTTAGAGTAACAGCCTATTAACTCGTCTCTTGGTACCCACGTCATAGCTGGACGTAACACTGATGCTGGCAACTTGTTCCAATCCTTTGCCGTTCATACGATGAACGAAGATTCGAATCGCTTCGTCCGAATGCGCTGTATATCCACTATAAAAGATTGGAGACCAGTTGTGTGTCTAAAGATGGTAAAATGGAGATGGGGGAATCAGCTCGTGTAATTCCTGCATACACCCCCCAAAATGCATTCTGAAAAACACCATCAGGCTGTAAAGCTTACTCCAATTGGTTGCGATTGATATCTGTTTGGTTTAAATCCATTTAAAAATTTAATTTAAAACAGGTTTTTACATTCGGGAAAACCGTTCGTGAAACATTTATTTTGTGACTGTAACATTCGAACGAACAAAAAAAAACACTGGCCAAAAATAACGACCCACCTTCGTTTAACGTCAATTTAAAAAAGTAAACGCATCTAATTCCGGGGGCTCATTAAAAACGGATACGCAGAAGTGTTCCGCTTGCGACTGCGGTATGGTTTTTAACTAGTAACAAAACTAAAGCAGACGAACGAGCGTCGGTGTCGTGTAGCAAAATATTCATCATGTCACCAAAGGGGTTTCAGCTCTGACAGATGGCAGGAGGGGGCGGGTTCGCTGGGAATAGTTAAAATTTGACAATAACCTGTTCCTACTTGATAAATATTAAGATAAGCACTGACGCCTTAATACAGAGGGGTAGATTACCGTTTCCAATTGGCATGGTCCTGGCACACCTCTTACGCGTTTTATATAAATTCATCATTGCTTTTATTTAAAGAAAAAACGACATTGTCGGTAGAATTCCCAAATTTCGGGAATAGATACTTTCGTCATAGGACAGATAGCAAAAGTAGCCGTAAGATACTGCTTACCCCTTTGATAGGCGAGTTTTTAGGCATCAAATATTGCCTCCCATCTTAACAAGATTTATTACGTTCTTTCACTTACAAAAAAATTTACAACAAACAAACTTTATAATCTTTTGAATGTAATTAAAATTTTACCCCGTATAAACCGTACCGTAGCCGACAAGCTAGCTAGCTAGCTAGCGCTGATTTGTGAATACAACTATACAAGCTCGTCGATTCTATGTGGCGAGGTAGTGCAAATCGGTAATCTCTGCCTACCCCTATTTGATACAGGCATGAACGCTTATATAAAACGCGATTTCCCCTCTGATTGTAATTAATGGATACTAAAGTTAATATTTATTTTTCATGGAGAGATTTAGATTAAAAATTCCAGATCAAACATGTAGTCAAGGGTGAATTCGTTTCATAGAACGGACGTATTGAACCAATAAAAAAACAACCTAAACAAAAAAACATGGGCATTAAAAATAATGTCATTGAGTTAACACAACTTACCGCCATGACAGAAGACAATACGTTCATCAGGTTCACAGATCACACACGATACAAAAAGATTAAGACAAAACAAAAAAAAGACAAGTTAACAAAACGGGCTCCGAGATAAAAGTCCTTTGACTTTTTGTATTCGAAAGAAAAAAAAAAAGAAAAATTTATAAAAAGAAAACTTAAGGCCGCGCCATACTGTCTACTATCCGGTTTCTCGGATATTAAATTACGTACGGCTCACTCGAACGACGTCCCGGCAATACTTCGGGGATGTAAAAAAAAATGTTTTTTTCTTTATTGAGATTAATGGTGAAAAAATTCCTTTCTGCCAGTATACTTAGAGAAAAATGGTGTTTAAGAATTTTTTAATAAATTGTTTCTCACCTTCAAGACTCCTGGCATCGCGCCAGGTGTCCTTTGCCTATGGAGTCTGGGCAAACCAAAATTAGAAGTATAAAATACAAAATTACTTCACGCCATTCTTCTGTGAGATCCTGGGACTTCCCTGACCAAGATGGCCTATTGAGGTAAGAGTTATCGGCACTAGTTATGCATACTCTTCTTGGTACAAAATTTCTGTTGCTAAGTTAGGTCCGCGTTTCGATCTCATTTAACCACACACACTGTCTTTGTTTATTATTATTATTATAAACAATGCATGTTATGTGATAAGCGTTCGTTTTGTTTTGTTATTGCTACCAAGGTACCAGGCGATCATAAAACAAATGTAGGTGTTTGCACTTCCGATAACACTTCGTCAGCAACTCTGCCGATGACGCCAGCGGCGCCTCCTTGACGCGATAAGTCGAGTGGAATTGTTGATTACTTAGTGTTTATACTATCCTGGTACCATGTTATTAATACAATTATTTGTTTTTATTAATTTGATAACAAATCAACTAATTAAGAAAGTAAATAAATACCTACCACATATATGATGTACTTAAATGAACAATTGAAATTAAACTTATCAGTGTTCATATTAACGCTTATTTTACAATGATTGAATAACAAATGGGAAATTTATATAATGGTCGCATTTGACTTATGTTAATTGGTTATCGCAATAGAGCTTTTACAGGAGGAATCGAAAAAGAACGGGAACACGTGTTCTACAAAAGGTCAAAAGAATCTTTTATCGATGTTTGGCCCTACAACTGTCGGTCTGTGGTAAAACGAATTTTAAAGTTTATGTCACCATGCATTAAACCCCCGTTAGAAATACTTACTCAGGTATTCATGTTTCCTATGTAATCGGACGCTTCTAGTTCTCGGAAAAAATAGTTGTTTATCAAAATCAGTTCACTTTATATTTGCCGATAGATTTTGCAATAGGTTGAAGTAAATGCTTACTTCATTTTAAGTATAGTAACCTTGGCAATGCATTGCACGTGTGTGTTGTGATTCAATTAAATGTAGACGAGACATTTCGATGAAAAAGGATTTTTAATATGGACTAAGGTGGCAACAAGCAAATGATTTGTTGCCTACCTTTAATGGGCAGAGGAGGGTATAGACAGGACAAAGAATATTTCTTTTGCCTATTCATCCCCTCTCCGCCTAATTGTGTCGGAGGAGTGAAATTCAGTCATGAGGAATGAAATTGGGCCTCCGGCACGTCACTCATCAGAAGAAATGCAGAAGCCACACTTTACGCTTGTCTTCTGTGAGGTCTCGGTATTTCACTGGTCGGCCCACCCATTCGTACAACTCGGGGCTCGGGCGGTCTGAGCCCGTGCGATCGTGGGCGGCGCTTTTAATACCGCAACTCGTCACTATTTTGTGAAACCTTGATTCTTTTGGTAAAATTAAATAAGCCTATGTTATTACTTTGCACATCAGATATTATTAAGTCCTGTAAAAATCGATCCAGCTGTTTTGTAGATTATATGGAACAAACAGACAGACGGAGAGACAGACAAACTAAATCAGTGTAGCGTAATATTAACTCTTCATTTTGAAGACGTCCACGTCTTAATTGGATAATTCATATTGCAAATATAAAAATTTCAAAAATAAAAAAAGCACTCAAATAAATAATCAACAAAAATAAACCTTTGCATGTTAACAATAAAATTCAAAATTGAATACAAGAAAAATAGTTGCATGTTTAGCATGCCGAATCTATAAGATATTTCCCAACCAAATATCGTCTAAAGAAGTTCTCACTTCAAAAACAGCAGTCTCGTTGATACCAATTCCGCCCGCTTACGTCGTACGTGTGATCGTTGACAGCGAGCTACAAAGCTATACTTTGCTGGTTAGTCTGGTTAGATTTCATGAGGTAAACTTTTTTGTACACTGTACAAGCATGCCTGTGACGTCATTGATTACGTAACGTACGTCTCATGTGATTGTGCACGAATATTTTGATTATTAACCTATACTGCAGCTGGCAACTGCGGTGTAAAAATCGTTCATAAGTTGTTCTAAACAATAGTGTAATTTATTATGATACTTGATATAAAACAAAATATTTGTTTGTTTCTTTCGGAGGAACACTAACCTGCGCCTCTGTTATTAACTTAGTCTTTGATAACGCAAGCTCTGCGCAATTGACAAAGTCCAACAATGAAAAAGATTTAACTATATTCAGCAGAAACACCGTGGGAATGACATAACATCCTACATTCACATATTCTGTTAAATTAATAACTGACATATAAATGCGAATGAATGTCAGTTTGTCTGTTTGTTTGTAACGCTTTAACTCCTTAACGACTCAACCAATCACCATGAAATTATGTGTCACGGGTACAGAAAATGACTTACGTACTTGCCTCTACGATATGCAATGTACGGTAGACAGGTCGCTTGCTAGCCAGTTTGCAAAGCATGGCAAAAGCATGGCTACGAACTACGGTTCCCTATGTGGCGACTAGAAGCTTGGGGTCTGGTGACGCTGCCATTGAAGTTGTGATACAGGCTGTGCATTTTGATTGCATTGCGCATAAGCACAAGGCTCTGAATCCAGCGGCATTTCCAAACCAATAAGACTTAAGGCCCTTCATGAGTAGAGCCTACTTTTTTATAGAAGATGGCAAAGGCCCTAGCGGTTCACCCGATATCAAATTATCGCTACCAAAAGGCATCTGCAACAAGTTAAAAGAGGACTGGAATTAAGCTTCCGGCAACTCACTCATCAGACTAAACGCAGAATACTTGACGCCTGTCTTCTGTGAGGTCGTGGTCACCGGTCGAGCCAACAAATGTTGTTGTTGCGGGCTCTACCACTGTTCTTCCTTAAAGTCCTTCAACGCATCTCCAGTTCCTCTGGGATTGGATTCCCAGGGCGGTTTTTAATACGATAAGGGTACTGCGCGTTTGTACCCTTATCGTCTTAAAAAATATTTAAATTCGTATTTGAGTAGATGTTTTCTTGAAGTGAAATTCATTAGTCGCGTTAAATGATATTTGGTAGAGAAAATCTTTATAGGTTCGCGTGAACACCATGCTCATTATGCGTCAGCAATTTATTTGAATTTTGATGAAAATGTTGTCATTTATTTTGAATTGTATTGCGAAGACACATGGGTTTATTTTTGTTGATTATTTATTTATTTTTGGACTATTGTCGCACCTGTTTGGAGTTTTCACTTCTGTAGGCATCCCTTTGCCTGTGTTTTTTTATAGTGAAATATTAACAAACCACAAATAAGGACGGCCGCATCCTGTCCTGTGTGCGAGCGAGGCCGCGCGCCTCGCTTGTATGGGCTCCGTCTTCCGCTTGCACGGCTGATCCATGCGGTCTAAGTCGAAGCGACCACGCGTCTATCGTACGATGAAAAACATTTCTATGGTTTTATTGTTTTAATATCGCTACCTTGTTATGAAGACCTAGTACTTTTTTATATAAATCCTTTTTTGTTTGTTATTTATATAATAGATTTCAAAAATCCCCCTTCATAGTCAATCAATTCGAGATATGTGTTTCCCAAAATATTTACTCTAACGAGGTTTGTTACGCCGCCTCCGACAGTCAAAAGACACTTTTGTCTCGCCATCTTTTGTCTATCGTATTCTCCTTCCCATCCTTTACTTTTCCAAAATGGAAAAGACGGGGGAAGAAGACAAGGCTTCCAGCATTCATCAGAAGAAACGTAAAGTAGAAGTACTGACTTCTTCACGTCTGTTTCAACAGCTATGTCACTATTTTAGTTGTATTTTTAGAACGTACCGGAGTCCATAATATTGTGTTGTCACACAAAATCATTAAGAAGTAGTCGCATTTGTTTCATAGTATGCATAAAGAAATAACCAGTATCGACATTTGAGCTATGAACATAGCATTTCAAATAAAACAACAAGCATAATATAGTATGTTGTTATCTTGCACACACAAGCCACTCATAGGCTATTGAGCTGTAATCCGATAGCGTCACGGTCCGGCGTGAGATTCCTATACGTATGGTACAAATATAACTCTCCTGAGCTTACTATTTCCCGAGGTATACCTTTATAATTGTACCAACTCATAACCCTGTACCAATGGATATTGTACGTACGAATTAAACACTTTATTTTAATTTCTTGTCTTGAAACCGCATAACAATTAGCTTTAAGGCCTTTGCACATGACGTTCTTGGTGCGCGAACGCCATTAGGACGCCACCGACGTTTGTATCGTGCAACCGCGCAGGTAACGCGCAGACGACGCGCTCACCAAAAACGCGCGTCGTCAACGCTCACAAAATATGTTGTGTGTACAGGTCCTTACTGGGATGTATGTAGGAGATTTTTTTAGTTGCCTTTCCCCCCACTTATAAGCTTTCCATTAAATGAAACTTTGTACAGTTAGACCGATGACAACATATTTTTCATAAGTTAGGTCTGATCAGGATTATTATGATAATTTATTTTATGATTGAAGACAACGCCATCTATTTGCGTAACGTGCGTTGGTTGTTTTTAAACTATTGATTACTAACAGTAATCAAACCTGGACCAGCAGTTAGATGGGTTAACTCGATCAGAGAATTAACATGGTCTCAGTGAGCATCAGCGTGAAGTGAAGGTATTTGGACTGCAATGTCTAATGAGTGTATCTCAAGTCTTCTCATCCTTTGACGTGAATTAATGAAGATTAATCGATAAGAGCCGGAGTGAGAGAGAAAGATGGTAAGCAATTTCATTGACACAAGTCCTACGAATGCTAATTAGGGTGGTCAGAGGTTTTGAAAATTTCACAATCAGTGTTCTTTAACGACCGTTGCCCTTAGGTCATTATTTACTTCTTCCAGCATCACCATCATCAATTTAAGAGCTTGTTCTGTTCTTGTCAGTGGAGCATTCTCCATTCCTTTCTGGATTGTGCCTTCCTCTTGACTTCCTGATAGAATACGACGTCTGCTTTCTGTTTTATTTGATTCATAAAAGATCTTCTAGGCGTTCCTCTCTCCTTCTTCCCTTCTTTTTTCCGTATAGGTTTGTTTATATGATTTTCAAGTCCTACCAGGAGTCCCAAAATTTATTTAAATCAAAATAAGCTGTCTTAAGGAATTTTACTTAAAGCGATGTGTATACAACTGTCCAATTGTTCCGGTTTACTATGTTACGAACATGTAAGTTCATAAAAAGAGGTGTGAATAACAAATATGGCGTGTTGAGGCGTGGGGGAGATGCCGCGATAAGCGAATCGTGATGCATATCGCAAATTATATGAACTTGTGAATTGTGACAAGTGGACCTAATTGACTTAATGGGGTGGGTGGTGATGAATTGTCGAGTGAGCAGGGGGTGCGATAATGGAATTAGGGCGTATGATTGTTTATGCGGCATAATCTATAGTTAAGATTGTTAGATTTTTGTGTCGCATTGATTAAATATTACAGAAAAGGGACATCCTTACTAATATTACTTTTTTATTAACATTAGTAGAGCAACATTAGCAGCAACAACAACATTTGTTGCACGAATGGGCCGGCTCGACCGGTGAAATACTACGACCTCAAGGAAAACAGACGTAGTAGCCTCCGGCACCTCACGGCAGGACGATGAGTACTTTCGTTCTGCCATGAGGTGCCGGAGGCCTAATTTCAATCCTCTTCCCCTTTCCACCCTTTCCTCATAAGGATAGGATAGGAACGGAAAATTCCTTTTTCCTGTCTATCCTCCTCTGTCTTTTAAAGGTAGGCAACGCATCTGATACTCATTTGCTCGTTGCGGATGTCTATAGGTAGCAATCACTTAACATCAGGTGATCCGCTTGCTCGTTTGCCACCTTATTCCATAAAAAAAAGATAAAAGAAAAGGGATAGGACTCACTCATAAACACAGAATACTCGCCGGTATTTTATGCGATCCTGGTACTATCTACTCCTGGTACTAAGACAACTATCATGGTAACCTATTTGAGAACCTATTTGAGATCCCTTCAGATCCCATTGATCCAGGTTTCATTGTATTACATTTATTGAATATATCCACAGTGACGCTTAAAACTAAAGGAAAAATTTAATGTAATTTTAAATCCCGCACTCCAACCCTCATTATTTTCTTCCCTTCGCAAAATCCCGTATCGCCGAATCGCCGACCAACCCCTACGATAACCATCTCCCCAGGGAGCTCTCGTGTTCGCGCATGATTTTAACACATGTACCCGGGAAGTGTTATGGGATCATAAAATTATCCGTACCTTATCAATTACTGGGAAAATTGGATACGGCTATGGTGATATTTGGGATCCCTAAGGACCGATCGTCACAATAATTAGGTAAGTTTGTTTTTATGACAAGTTTTGTTTTTAATATTATTGTTTTTTTATGATAAGAGAGCCAACGAGCAGCCATCACAACACCAAATGAGCTTGATTGTGATGAATTACCGACTCTTAAATTCATACAAAATAAGTAGATACAGTACATTCACCACCGAAGTTAAACCTGGTTTGTAGCATCTAGGTACTTCAACAATTTAAGGCAATTTGTATTCAGGTTAGAATAGTAATCTATGGTGCATGCAACTGTGACGTCGTAAGTTCTAGATTTAAAAAAAAAAACAATCAAACATTCTAAATTCGAATGTCCGTTCAAACTGACAGCTGTCAAAACGGCGTCACGGCGGTGCAAGATGGCGTCCGGTTACCGTCTGTCCGGCGCGCGACACCGCGGAACGAGGCAACGAGAGCATTGGGAATATCATTTCCGATAATAAAATCGCAAATAGAACTAACCTAGCTTGTCAACATTCACACTCCATATTTTATTTCTAACTTTGACGATTTCTATAATACTGTACAGAATTTTGTACCTTGAATAATAGATAGAATGAACCTTAAGCTAATTATGTTACAATACAATAGATATGCCATTAGCGATCTAAAAGTGTAGATTCGAAAAGCGTCAATTAGGACACTTGTTCTATAGCTTACGTCATGTGTTTACATTTATGCTTAAGTGACAAACACTACCTGTCCTCTTTTATTCTTATTATTTTATTTACGCTATCCCTTTTACACCATATGACATGTGTGAATGTTGCCATCACTGTCTTTGGAACTTTAACCGGCGATTTTGTAAGATAACTTATCCGTAGTATAAAATCATTGCCTTTAGTGATATTTTCAAAATGATATCACTCTTCGGTCAAGACAACGTAATTGTTCCTAAAAGACTGCCAAAGCCTTTTCAGTGTCTCTCATATCGTGGATGTTCATTCACGAAAATGAGAATGAGTATAACAACAGATGATCACTTCTCCAAAACTTCATTCGACTTGTTCATAGTTAATACGACATTGAAAATCTTCTTGACAACAAAAAGTTTGAATGTCTCATAGACAACTTTGTATAATTAAGGATAACATATCTATGGCAGGAACGTAGACACGGACATTCTGAATAACAGTCATTTAGAAGAGACCACATTGAGTAAAAAATAGTTACCATTTTGAGAGTTATATACCAATTAATATGTAATTTTCCATGACGATTTAAAATAACCTTTTTTATTTATTGTATAACGGGTTTATTTTATATTTGTTTTGCTGAATTAATGTACATGTCTTTTCTTACTCTGAACGGAGCTTCAACCTCAAATAAGACCTGATATTGAAAGAATGAAATAAAACACATTTATTGCCGCACACAGAGAAAAAAATACAGATATCACAGACTTATAATAACAGTAATTAGAAGAAAATTGTGGCTAAAGGCCAGTTCAGCGTATGCGCTGGTTTTCAGCTGACTATTTGCACTCATCTGAGTTGTTATACATATATGGCTAGGGAAACTGAGACAAGTATGCTCTAATTGATTGTTATAAGCTCATAAAAAAGGCAAATTACAAATGACACGAAAAAGCGCATCAAATGTATATATCCGTTTATAAGTTGTCATCAAAATAATATGTAATAATAGTTTTCTATTTATTATTTATTTATCATAATTATATAATTTTGTTTAAGAACTAGACTTTACCATATAAACAATGAATCATACATTAACAGAATTAGACATACATACAATTATTATATTATAATATATGTAATAATTTATAACAGTAATGCGTAGTGGGATGTGTTGTTATTAGGTATTTGCTTCCACTTCCTCTCTATAATTGCGGACACGTCAGTTCACCTTGACGCGCGGGGTGTGACAAGTCAGTCTCGCTACGGTACAGTCTACGCTAGACATAATCT
>JWHW01031280.1:0-31745 GCA_000931545.1 Papilio glaucus | reverse complement strand
GTAATTAAATCCTAAATCACTTAAATGTTTTTTATTTAATAAAAATGAATATGCAATAATAGTTTTCTATTTATTATTTATTTATCATAACTATATAATTTTGTTTAAGAACCAGACTTTACATAACATATATAAACATTAACAGAATCAGACATACATACAATTTTTATATTATAATATATATAATAATTTATAACAGTAATGCGTAGTGGGATGTGTTGTTATTAGGTATTTGCTTGCACTTCCTCTGTATAATTGCGGACACGTCAGTTCACCTAGACGCGCGAGGTGTGACAAGTCAGTCTCGCTACGGTGTAGTCTACGCTAGACATAATCTGTATGATTCAGCTGACTGGTGCATGACTGTATCTAATGAGTAAAGATGGCGCAATGTCAGTGTCACAGCCATCAGCTCCCACATCCTTTTACTTTAATGAGGTGAATAGATATACAGTTAAGGACAGACGACAGAATTAAAAACTCAAACTGGAAAGGAGCGACAATAGTTCAAAAATAAACTTGCATTTTAACAATAAAATTCACATAAATAAATATATGCTCACGCCCGTAACCTAGAGGGGTAGGCAGAGATTATGGATTTACATTTGCCGCGATCCTGGCACACCTCTCTCGCTTCTTCTACATTCATACATCTACGCATACATGCTCGTCGGTTACGAGTACTCCTTATATAAAGTTCAAAATTGAATAGAAAAAAAAAATGAAAAAAAGTTCGTTTAAACTGTTCCAAATTCAAATAATCATGATGCTGACGCTAGTTGAGTTTGTTCACGCGAGCCTATAATATTTTCCCCTACCAAATATTGTCTAACGCGGCTTAAGAAGTTTCCACTTCAAAAATCTGTAAATCAATTAGATCTATTTAATGGACGTTTAAACAAAATCGAAAAGCAATCAGGCCGAAGAGAAAACAAGTTGGAGTAAACAAAAAGCTCGTTCGAATTTAGAATTCGATTGAAAATAAATTACGAGTCGGTTTCCGTTAAATAATCGACAAAGTGAGCGGAGCAAAAAGACACCACGATCGTTGTGTTGTTCGAAGCTTGTTTGTTAATTATAACGGGCGATTGGCCGACAATGTAAATTAGGGTTGACAGCTTTGTTAAATATTTTATTTTTCAATATATTAAAAATTATTAGAATTGCTATTTGACTGTTTTGGAATCATTTCACTCGTAAAAGTGACCAACTACGAAAGGCCCAGAGCTAAGGAGACTTCATATGTATAAAAGATAAATTATATTAGAAAAGATAAATTAATTATAAAAGATAAAAAAAAGTTACTTTGGCGGTCGATTTTCGAGTCGATTCATTCATCACAGTTTAGACAGTTTCCAAAGAGTTATCTTACTAATATACTAATCCTACCAATATTATAAATGCGAAAGTTTGTAAGCGCAGGGTATTACCATATAATATATTTACCATGTACCTACATTACAGTATGTGTTTGTTACTCTTTTACGTAAAAACTACTGAATAGATTTTAATGAAAGTTTACAATAATATAGCTTATACATCAGAATAACACATAGTCTATAATTTATAAAGATATTGTGTGAATTAACCAAAATATAACGATAAGTGTCAAATAAGGAGAAAAAAATTCCGCCATATGAGAGCTATTCTGATGTGCGCTGCAAAACCATTAGAGTTACATATATATAATGGAAATGTTTACCTTAAATAGTCCTACAAAAAGGCCGCGACAGCATATATCTGTATTTTATGTGTAAACCATTATCGACAAAATAGTGAACCTTTTAATTACAGGGCGGAATTAAGTTTTGCCGGCCAGCTAGTATATATTATAAATGCGAAAGTTTGGGTGTTTGTTTGATAGTTTTTCACGCCGGAACGGCTGAATGGATCTGGATGAGATTTCGCACAGAGATTCACACACTTTTTATCCTGGAAAAATGTTCGTTTCCCGTGGGATGATCGATACTTTACGAAGCGAAAGGTTAGCATTGTATGGGCATGTTATGAGGAAACAATAGGACAACAAGTAGAGTTTTAGTCCTGAGTGTGAAGAGATATGTCGGTAGGCGCAGGCCTAAGAGATGGACGGATTGCGTGAAAGGTGACATGATTTAGAAGGAAGTGACTACTGGAATTAAGAGTCATAGATCGACTTGGAAGACGAAAACCGGTTGTACCGACCCCATATAAAACGGGAACAGGACAGGTATGGGGACAATAACCAATTTTGAATATTGTTGTTTGTCTGTTCAGGCTAATCTCTGTCTGGATTTTGATAGAACTGTTACTGGTACCTGATGTTATAAGAAATAACTAAGACCAATTTAATTTGCACAAAGAACCAAGGTTCAACAGAATCAAGTAAATAACCCACGGAATTGTGAATAAAATGATACGTCGATGTATATGTTTAAGTATGTATTTACAAAAGAAAAGTAGTATATGTAGTATATCAGTTATCTGGTTTCCATAGCACAAGGTCTGCTTAGTTTGGGATCAGATGGTCGCGTGAATAATGTACAGGATATTATTATTATTATATGATATTACACATGGTTGTAGCAACTAAATTAAAAAAATAATTAAAGTGAAACTTCTATATAGAGGTATTAGGATTTTTCAGTCACGAAAAGGCGTTAAAGCCGCGTGTAAGGAGTTTTTTTAATGGTTGTCAATTCGTAGCTCCTCTTCCGATTTTCTGATTTGAATGATTTTTTTATTCGACAGGTAGTGCTTGATACGTGGTCCTATTTTTTTTTATTCAAAAACTGACAAGTAATTTTTGAGTAAGCTTAATAATGCGTACCAAAAAGTCGGTTAAAAATTCGCTTCTTGACTAACGTAGGTTAGATAGGGCTTAAATTAAAATGATGCATGAAATAATTGTAGCTCTTTAAATACGTTAAATTAAAGTCCGCGATAAAATATATCTATCTTGTATGGTTGTCTCACAATATTTAATATACAATAATACAATTTTTCTTAAGAAATATTAATTAAAACGCACTCGATACTTACTACGCGATTATTCTTATTCGGTATTAATCCTTATCCATTTAAATGTCTTAGTTATCAAGAGAATTTAATTTAGATTATAATTGTTCCTTGAACTATATCATTCTGACCAATAGTTTAGAAGATATCAAAAGATTAAAAATACGCGCAACTGAAAAATGCAATAACATAAAACGAAGAAAAGGATAACACGTGTCCGTTGAAGTTTCACTTCTATTAAATGTGTCACAGCACACATTTCGAATTATTCATTAATTTTGCGCGATGAAAACACATTTTTTATTGGATTTAACGCGGACGAAGTCCCGGGAACAGCTAGTGCAAAATACAACCTAATATAGGTTGCCATGGTAATGTGTGACACGTTCATTACCATGGCAACCAAGTCCAAATTATTATACGCAAAATCAAGTAACAAAAATTTCCAGCGTGGCAGGTAAGAAACGAACGCGTCCGAAGCCGCAGGCCACAGCTAGTATAATATAATGGGTAATAACTGCACAAACATTTCGTAAATAAACCTCTAAGGTCTGGACTTTAAGGTCATGACCCTTTACTTTAATTATGCCTAACAAGCATGTTATCAAACCTACATTGTTGAAGTGTCAGCCCTGCATTATTCTACCAACCCATTGTTATCGCAGGCGGCGTGATATTTCTAGACTTAGACATAATAATTCGTGCTGAGCCGTGGATATTTTTAGGCATTCCCATAATTAAAAGAAGCCATACAAAGTAACTAATTAAGTCATTTATCGATTGGTTGTGATTTAAAAGACTTTAATGGGTCGTATGTTATATGTTTTAAACCGAATATATAGTGAAACTCACCCACAAGCATATTTATTTTAATTGTCATTGACAGAGTACATTAATGGAATGATTTCATCAAAGAATTGCAAGAGTACGGCCAATCAAATACTACCAATTCATTTTTGAAGTGAAAACGTCTTTAGCGCAATTAGACAATATTTGGTAAGGGGTCTTATAGGTTCGCGTGAACAACATGCTCAACGTGTGTCAGCAACACGCGGCTGCAACATACTTATTTGTTTCCATGTTAATAAGTGTGCATTTCAGTTGTTTTCAGAACCGTTCAGTTGTTTTCGAGAACAGTCACCTGGACATTCTAAAACGCGGTCAATTTTTATTTTATTTTAAAGGATAACGTGATATAATATACAAATAGGACAATTTCAACAAGCCCAAGTAACTGAAATCGTAAATAAAGACTATGTACCCTTTGCCCACCGATAAAGGTAAATATGTCATATAACCTTTTTTTCAATTTACCATATAATCTTCAAAATCCAATATAATGACTCTATTGTGTTATAAATACAATTTTATATAATTTAATCAATTAACTTTGAAAAAGAAGTAAAAGAGCAATTTCTATGTTTGTGAAAAAACATGCTATATTCCTTTACAAACGTTTAAAGCGTTAAATTTAACCAACACATTACACTAATCCGTCGCGACGTATGATTTCCTACTTGCCTTGGTTTCGTGATTTCCACGGAAACTACATATTGTACCTTCATTAGGACATTAATCTCACGAGCTCCAGCTACCAGGAGACCAGACATCGCGAGAGGAAGCGTCAATAGGTGTGAGACTGCAGACCATCCGGCCCGACGCGCTAATGGCCCGCTTGCGGTCCGAGCTATGAGAGCTTAGCGATGGAAATTATTAAACAAGTTTAAAACTCAAAAAATAAATGATTATTTTCTCTAGAAAGTAATGGAATACAACCTTATTTAAGTAGTAAAAGAAAAAAAATAATATAACAGGCAATCATACACGTTAAAAGTCAACAAGAATTCCAGAAGGAAGAGTAATGAGAGAGTAAGCATAGAGTGCATGCGCACTCTATGCGCACTACGCGCACTCTCTACGCACAGAAGCAAAAGATTCTATAAAAAAAACTACTACTACAAAAAAAACAACAAATCTCCTAACCTACATTGATACTCCTCTTTGATTAGTAGAATTGTCACTTTAAAAAATGTGAATAAACATACAGTTTAAAAAGGTTACATACTAAAAGGCATCAGTTTGCATCTTGAGACATTTATATTTAGTCGAATTAATCGGGCAGTCCGCGGCTGATGAGTCGACTAGACGGTGTAACAGACGCCTCGCCCGATGCAAATGGAAACGGCCTTTGCAGTTTTAATTTAGACTAATGTTGGTCTCGTTTAGTTGTTACACCAACGCCAACTCTGTCGGTGAAAGTACTATGCTTACATAACTGAAAGGTATACAACTTTTTATATTTAAAATTCAATAATGCAAAACGTTTCGAGTACTTTACAGCACTCATTGTCTTAGTGAAGTGTTTGACATTTCAATGTCTACAATCGCCGATCTACGCACAATGAGGTCACAGTATCTTGAGGTCTTGTAATCGTTTGCTTGGTTTGGGATTTAATTTTATTAATCATAGGATCACACATATCGAGGCAAAGCCGGGGTAGGTCGCTAGTACGAATTATAAAACAAACAACAATTCAAATTATAATAATACTTTAATCAAATAATAACAATGTTGGTGTATTTGTTCTGCTATCCGTGCGAATCTAACAAGACAAATTAATATGTACAGTTCAGTAATAAATTGCTTAAGTAATTTCATATAATGTTTGCGATGGTTAGGGCCGGATACCTCGGTGTAGGATCGATACGACACCTGTGCGTTGCCACGGCGACGGGAGGGACCACCCGACACCGGCGCGTAATTTGAAATTCGAACCGCGCCGATAATGTCTGACGTCGGCCGCGCGTGCGGAGACTGCCGCCTGCCCCGACCCGAGACACAGATCATACAAAATACGAATGGGGAGTAGTTTTTTTTTTTATTTGAATAATTGTTTATGGCCAGATATTTTTTAATTGTTTCATTAAATCCTTTTTTTGCGAACGAGCCAGCAGCTTAACTGATTTTAATTATGGGTATCATGATCTGCAATAATAAAATAGCTAAAACTACCAACACATTTTCTTAAACAAAGAAAAGGAGAGAAGAATCGGATTGTAAGGGAATGGATGTATTTCCCACAATCTATGTTTTTTTTATTTAGTCCATAAATAGACAAAGGGCGGACCAGAGCAGAATAGGTAATTTTTACTTCTAGATTAAATCGACAGAAGACTACGCACTAAAGTGAATGAGAATAATGGTACAAGATCTGCCATGAGGAATATATACTCTCATCTGTTATTTGATCAGGACCTAGATTATATGTTAGATAAAATGTACATTATTAAATCACAAGTAGGTCGCCGAGGTAATTTAGGGGCCTAGACTGTTAAGTCACAAAAACCAAATTAGAGTTCAACTCGCCGTTAGCGATTTGGGGGTCAAGTTTATGTTTGTTGGACTCGAGCTCGATTTGAAGATATAATCTAGGCCCTGATCAAATAACAGATTAGGGTATAAATTCCTTATGTCGGATCTTATACTGTAAATTTCTAAGAGGAAGCTAGATGGTATTTTTTTTGTCGTCTTCACATTTTACTTCACTTTAAGAATGAGGTATACAGTCCTAGAGTGGTTTATATTCATCATATCAGTGAGATCATCACAAGCGTTATAAATCATCGCGGATTTGAAAAATTATTCATCATCAGACTAATAAATAGGGAGGTTATTTGATGAGTGTTGCGTTATGATCACTTGTTCTATTAGCATCGTCTAATGGTGGACGGGATGAGATAGGATTGATGATGTCATCCCTATGTTTTGCAGTCTCGTGTTTAATAAAGTATTTACATTAATATGGTATTTTATTAATATTTAATATTATTCTGGAGCCGAGATAAGGCAACAGAATATAAATATAAATAATATAATGGAAATATAAATGTTAATAATTCTAGAAAACTGAGTTCAAAAATAATTCCATAGTTATTTTAGGAAAATTAAAATAGGAATACAAAATTATCTTTTTAACACTTGGCTCGCTTTTTCGCCATCAACTATCCGCTGTTATAGTAATCTGTATATCCCATAACTCCTAAGTTTAAACTTTCTGCGGGCAATGTTTTTAATTAATGTAAAATGTCAATTCACTCCAGATTCTTTTTTTATTTGATCTCGTATAAAATACCTAATATTAGGCAATTATAAATGCAATGAAATAAGCCTGTAGTTACGTAATTGTTGTTTATTTGTGTGTTCAGTATGTATATGTATATGACAGTTTGCAGTCTGTGTAATGGATATTTTTAACAATGAACATGTGCCCATATATTCTAGATAATGTAACGACATATTTTTCATACTCATGCAAATCAATTGGCTAATAATGTCACTCTGCGCCACAGAGTAATGTACCGGCAAACACATTAATTTAATATATGATAAAACTGCGATTAAAAAAAATTGGAATGGTAATGTAAAGGAAGTATTATTATTTATTTTTTTACTTCTACTACAACTACTAGGTGGCGTTATTCTAAATCTTTAAAATAATTAGAAGTCAAAAGTGTATTTATTACAATTTTTTTTTATGGCAAGCGAGCAACTGTTACCACTGTGTTTGTTAATGAAGTTAGTTTAAAGGTAATGTAGATAGAGGAACGAGAAAATAAAACATAAATAATAAACAAATGATTTGTAAACATACTTGAAACCCACAACGATGTTGCTAGCCTTGTTTGTTTCTAAGTAGAAGTTAAAGATAAACAATATGTGTATATTTAAATGATGAATATGAAAAGTCACCTTTGACCCATAGACAACGTCAGTAATCGTCGATTTATTTTCGTAGGAAAATGCCACTGCTTCGAACAAACACGTTGTGTTGTTGCACGTTGAATGATCTGTGTGCGGTATTTCGAAATCAAAACGACAAGTGCGTAAATCAATAAATATACGCTTACGCTCGTAACACGTTTTTTTTTTTTACGGAAGAAGCTGGAATGCTAGCGGATTACCAGCGGATGTTGAGCGCTCCCAATAGACCGCAACAAGCAAATGTGTTGCAGATGCGGTGCCTACCTTTAATGGACAGGAGTGTATAGACAGGAATAAGGATATTTTCTTTCCGTTCCCAAAGAGGAAGAGGACTGAAATTAGGCCTCCGGCACCTCACTCATTGGACGAAACGCAGAGTACTTCTACTTCACGCCTGTTTTCTGTGAGCGTGGTATTTCACCGGTCGAGCCGGCCCATTTCTTCTGCTATTAAAAAAAGTGAGGAAGAGAAAAAGAGAAAGTATCTCAAAGAAAATAACGATTATTCAATTTGTAAGTTCCCCTCTTTTTGACTACGTTTATTCTTCCTTCTCTCTCATGTATCGAAATGTGACGACATGACTCGTTCTTGTAACTCGAATCTTGTGCATTATTGGAGTACCACAAGAGAACTTATGTCTACAACACCTCAAGATATGGACTGGAACAAGTTGCTGGCGTCAGGAGTAGAGTGTATATGTTGATGCTAAAGTAATTGTGTTCTCCTTCGATTATATCGACACTAATAGTTAGGAATGTTGTCGAATAATTATTGAAGTTATACTTCTTTTGGAGCGTTTGAAACAAAATATGAGAATGAATTTTCGACATCTAACAGCAACGCCAACTTCACGATATTTATCTATAATTCCAAGTTAATAACCCCGTTATCAAAGAGTACCGGCGCGGGATTTTTTTTTTATTATTTTTGTTTTGTTACGCTAAAGAATTACAACTTCTTATTTTGAAAGCTCTGTTCTTAATTACTCTGTGCGATATGCATCGCGTCAAATTAACAGCTGTCGGAGGCACAGGCCGTTTGTCACACTAACTCGCTGGCCGGCGCGGGCGGGCGGCGCGGGAGGCGCGGCGCGACGCGGGGCACAATTAGTGCATCGCCTAATTGCGAGCTGCACCACTGCACTCAATTAACTACGTCGGGACTCGGACACACTGCACCGAGCGCGATGCCTTGTTATGAGTTCACTTACGACATTTAACTTGTACGAAGCTGTGGGTTGCCAGTGTAGAATATAATCGGACACCATTTCTTTGAAGAGAAAACTTCTTTAGCCGTGTTAGATGATATTTACTAGGGGAAAATATTATAGATTCGCTTGAACGTGCTCAACATGCTTCAGTAACATGCTTATTTGAATTTGGAACAGTCCCGATGAACTTTTTTTCATAAATTTTGCCTTGTATTCAATTTTGAATTTTATTGTTAAGATACAAGGGTTTATTTTCGTCGATTATTTATTTATTATTGAACTATTGTCACACCTTTCTGGCTGTGTTTTCTTTTCGTTGTCGAATTACACTTGGGCCCTCGTCTGGGGTTCTTATGTCTACGGGACTATGGGTTGCGTTCAAACAAGTCCTATGGTACATTCGCCCATGGAAGATGTTAAGCTATGACAGCTATAATGCAGACATAAGAGAAGATGTATGGATGGAGTGAAGGATGACATGAGTGAGAAAGGAGTGATTGTTGAGATGACGGTTGTTGGAGAGGCGTGAAAGAAGGAAACGTGTTGAGCCGACCCCACTCAGTAGGAACAGTGTGAATGAAGATGACAGCGCCACCTGGCGGGTTCTGCGATGTCAAGTTTATAAGAAACGCAGCACAGTGCTTAACGTAATGAATTGCAGTCCAATTGAGTGCACTGAGCGATCACTGGTATGAATAAATTGTTACATAATCGCTTTCTTATCGCGAAGTCGTTAACGCGCGAGCTACATGTGTCGTGCGTATCGTGCCGGCGACATGCGGCCGCAACATCGATATGATAAACTATCATTCAATATGGATAAGCAGTCATTAGGCCAATCTATTTTAAAGTTTATAAGTATGCATAAATACACCTCAAAGCATCATATGCACTAAAAATTAAAATACTAGGAAAAGCGACACTTACAGTCAGATTAACGTCTTGCCTTTTCGAGATATATTACAGACTAGCACCTCGCCCCGGCTTCGCACGGACCAAATAGCTTTCTTAGGTGCCGCAGCCGATCGCAAAACGGCTGCAAGGGTAGGGTTAAGCGTGAGGGGACACCGTCGCCCCTTTCCCCTCACAGTACCAACACCGTCGCATTTAGTCGGCTAATCGTGGTGTATAGTGAGAGTGAAGTACCGCAATACAGCACGCCTCTTCTTCCGAGACTCCTCCTCGACCGGGATGGCGTTCCAGCAGACCTTCAGCGCGCTTCCAAGGTAGAGCCTGAGTCCACCTTGAATAGCCACCTCTGGCCGGCCTTACACCACAGCCCGGCCGTTAGATCCTCTTGGTTCACCGTGGGTGATCAGCCCACGGCTACCAAGCAAGGATAACTTCGTCGAAGACGGAATCGAACTATTGATATAAAAGCCCGGCCGATGAACCAACTGTTATTCGTGCCTGATAAATTGTTATCACTGAGACTATCTGAATCACGCATTCGTATACCAACGTAGACACATTTATAACGCGTGGGTAACTTCATACAATTAAATAATTTTTGGTATATAACCTTGCATTGAAATTTACACCTTAAGTTATAGAAAATAGTGTTGATATTTCTTTTAATTAAGTTTTTTAAATTCAATAAAAACAGGTTCATATAAAACCTTGTGTAGAATAGTCGGCGACTGATTTTTTATTAGTTGTTCGTTCCTCGTGCAGTGTACGGCTCTTAACAATGTTTGATCACAAGTATTTATCAATGGAACATTTCAAAGGATTTGACAATTATAAGGTAATAGACACAATTAACTTTTTTACACTCGAATAAGCACATACGCATAACCTTGCCAAGGAGTTTGGCAGATGTTATGGATTTTCCTTTGGCACGATCCAGGCTTTCCCTTCTTCAATGTACCTATAGTGTTGACATGACAATTCCTTATCTTTTACGATGAAAATCATAGTTGCCAAAAAACAACTTTTTCTCACATCCCTAATAATATAATAAATACAAATGCAAAATTGTTGGTTTGTTACTCTTCAATTCCTTAACGACTCAAGCGATAATCATGACAAGAGACACATTGTTAGCCTTACAGAAAATTACACAAGGTACATAAAACTATGCCTTCATTAACAATATCAGTTGCCATGGCAACGGTTCATGTTTTGACAATAACAACTTTTTGACACAAGCTACCTATTCGATGTTATTATGCGCGGAATTATCTTACAAAAATCCATTATTTTGTCCTTTCCTAATCGCTTGATACATGTAAATATGTCAGAATTGCGCAAAATAGAAATCTTAAGTCACTGCTTACCTCCCTGGGTCGAGGTCGACAGTTTTAACCTTTACTACTTGGCCACTAACTTATATTGAGCACCACAAATATCATAGTGATTACTGATCACAGTCTCTGTTTACCACAGTTAGGTTAAGAGTCGTAAGTATAAGTAAGGTTGTCGTTTTTTTTGTGAATTACGTAAACATAGTCGCGTGGAGAGGTCAGCGCTCGCATATACAAGGTCGTTTTACTTTACTTGTATCTTAGCTGAGCTATATACTAGCTATGCGTTTATAAATAAAATGAAACAAAAATAATAAAAATAAATAAATAAGATAAACTATATAACGGGTGCAGATAGGCGTATTTAAAAGTACATTCATCATAATAATTGAAAAAAACTCTCGCCAGAAACTATGACATTGGGACGACAAACACCTCACTCCCCTGACCATAAGTACTCGTAGCTTTCTGAGTATAAATAGTAAAAATAAACGGGTTAAGATCTGAAAAAATAAGTAAATATAATATGTCCGGATATGACGTTTAGAACGGAAGACCACAGATTCCTATCTCAGATATCTAATGTTGCTTAGTATGGTCGCTAGAGGGCTTCAAAGATGACAATTTTTACATTTGTTCAAATATCTCTAAGAAGTCACGATAGGTATGTTTAATCTGTGGTCTACCGTTGTACAAGTCATTTCCGGACAGCCCTGTATATATAAGGAATCAGTATTTAATTCAATATTAATATAATTTTTATTATTTTCAGTACAGGGCCATAGACACAAGTCCTCTCAGCAACTATGTGATGCATCCTGTGTGGAACGCAACTGTAAAGGTAACTTATTTTTAAACAAAAGTAACAGTAATACAGCCAACAACTCTGTCGGCTCTACTCTCACTTCTAGTACCCTTAATACATTTTAACAGTAAAAGATCCAACAGAACATCTGTTGCACGAATGTGCTGACTTAACCGGTGAAATACCACAACCTCACAGACACCTCACTTTACATCAAGTAAACCGCTCGTTAGCTACCTACTCCCATAAAAAACCAACTGAGAGCTTACTTGTATTACATAATGCAAAAACTAATATAATAAAGCTAAAGAGTTTGTTTGAATGCGCTAATCTCACGATGTACCAATCGGATTTGAAAAATTATTTTTGCCTTTGATAGCCCAATGATTACGGAAGGTTATAGAATATTTAACATTACGCTATGAAACTTAGGAGTCGAGCAGAAAGAAAAATAATGATAAGTTAAGATACAATAGCAAGAGTGAGCGATGTTCTGAAGTACTCTAATTCTTTAGTGCAAAGGACACAACTAGTAGGAGAAAGGAATTGTGCCTAGTGCATTGATTTACTCCAATCATAATTACTTCAAGAAATCATAAATGGGATTGCGTATAATAAAAAAAGCTTTGTTGCGTGTTCTATTGCCTAAAAAGTTTGGGAACCGTTGGGTTATCATTAATCCCACTTCTGAAATTTATTTGTTTTATTATTACTAATAAGCACTTATACTATATGTTTGCGTAATATAATGTATTATCCCACTAACTTAATCTTTTTTACAGTTATTACCCAAATCAATAGCACCAAACCTACTCACATTCCTCGGGTTCGTCTGCGTGGTGGCGGTGGCGGTGATCACGTCGTGGTACGACTACGACTGGCGCGCCACCGGCGGCCGACCGGGACACCAGCACAGTGGACAATACGATATCCCCAATCACGTGTTCACACTCAGTTCCTTGTTAATATTCCTTGCTTATAACTTGGGTAAGCTGGATGAAATCCTACGATAAACAATTTTAATTTACAATAAATACAATAGTGCTTGAACGTGCTTGAGAATGCCGTTGAGATGCGATCCTTAAGAAGTAAGTTAGTCGTGACTTGGAATGATAGGAACAGCATTACAAGGGTGTGTGTTTTCTGTTCGAGTCGGTATATGTTGGTGAAAGAGAAAGTGCATTTGTATTGTTATGTACAACATAGTAATGTATATATATGTTATGTTGTAGACGGTATAGACGGTAAGCAGGCGCGCAGGATCGGCGTGTCGGGCCCGCTCGGGGAGATGTTCGACCACGGCCTGGACTCTTACATTGTCTTCTTTATCCCGTTCTGTTTGTTTTCCATCTTCGGCAGGGATGAGTTCTCTGTGCCTCTGTTTAGGTTAATATATATTTATGGATTGCATATGATTACTAGGAAATGCACAAGATAGAGTGCGCATGACATCCGTTTTCGTAACGCTCTTCGTGTAAAGTTTAGTTTGATTTTACTCCTCATAAATTTTCATAGCCTGGACTTATATATCAAAATCGATTCCTAACGAGTAAACTTCAAAAAGATTTTATTACTTCTTTTTCCGGATAAACTCAAAAACTACTCAATCGAGTCAAAAATTCTCTCACCAATAGAAAGCTCTTTGACTAGTGAGTAACCTAAAATATATACTTTTTTGTTTGTCTATCTGTCTATCCGAGTTAAGCAATGAATAAACAAGCTCTTGAGTAGTCATAAGGACTGCCGACAGAAGTGAAAACTAAAAACAGGTTCAAAAATAAATAAATAATCAACAAAAATAAACCAATGTATTTTAACAGTAAAATTTCAAATTGAATACAAGAAAAATAAATGAAAAAAAGTTTGTCGAAACTGTTGCAAATTCAAACAAGCTGACGCATGTTGAGCACGTCGTTCACGCGAACCTATAAGATTTTCACCTACCAAATATCGTCTAACACGGTTAAAGAAGTTTTCGCTTCAAATTGTTGTAATTTGTCAAGAAGTCATCTTTCATTTTACAGAGGGTACCTTATAGTTGGAAGTATAGTCCTCAATTTCTACGTGACGCACTGCGAGAAATACAACACGAGGGTGCTGTACCTCCCCTGGGGGTACGACATCGCCATGTGGGTGAGAACATCCCCACTTTTAGCTTAATGCTTATACTAGCCAAGCAACACTAGGCGTCTTGAAGCGAAGGCTTTGGTTTATATAAACGACCCTGACTCATACAACCGAATGCATTCGTATGTGAGCGACTGACAGATCAGTATGCGTACAGATACATTCCTATATGCATTAGTACATAGAAATTTAGTATGATAAAAACCTGTTCGTATTGGAATAAAACAATTTTCATTTTAATATAATTTTTACTTCTGTTATCCAGGCATCGTCTTTACTATTCCTGGTCGCCGGTATCAATGGACCGGGATACTTCAAGATGTTTGTATTCGGTGACGTCACGTTCGCTCAAGTACTGGAAGTTGCCATTCACGCCACCGGCCTATTCACCACGCTGCCTGTCTCAATTTACAACGTTTATTTGTAAGTGTTAATATAAACAACGCGGCATGCACAAATTATGAACTTTAAGCAGGGACATCCTCCGACAAGTAACTTGTCCTAAGCTACTGGCTTAGGACAAGTTACTTGTCTAAAATCAGAAATATTTAAATATATAGCAAAATGACTAATAATTATCAAAGATGCAGCAAAATTGTAGACTAGAAGGGATATTCCCGCTACCCCCCAACACCATAGATAGGAAACGCACTGTTCCTAAAAATTTAATTATAACGTCCTTATTTCGAATGTTTTAAAGTCGATTTTGACACTTAGCGGCTGCTGTCGCGGCGCGTTCGCTTTGCTCGCTCGTTCGTGCGTTCGGTCATGTTCGTCGCTCGCAAAGAGGTTCGGTCGCTCCTTGTTAACCTAAAGTGAGCGTTTAGGTTTTTCAGGTGTATTTTAGGGTCTTAGGTTTCAGTTCTTAACGCCGATGTTTTTAAGATCTTAACTTCTGGCTGCGCCCGTCTCTACATCCAATCTGAGGACATATTGCTAGCCTTAAAATTCAGACGTAGTTTTATTTGACTCATGACACATAGCTCTTGACTGAATCGTATAATATGCTATTGATTATTTGATATGATTGTGCGTATAACGTTTCTGTATTTAATACAAGCTATTTATTTGTAGGTCATACAAGAACCGTAGCGGTAAGAACCTCTCATTGCTAGAGGCGGTGCGACCTCTGTGGTCGATGACGTCAGCGGTCGCCGTGATGACGTACTGGGCTCTCTGGAGTGACGTCATGGAGCAATACCCTCGTGCGTTCCTTCTACTGTTCGGGACACTTTTTAGTAACATCGCTGTGAGTGTGTTTTAAATTCGTTTGAGTTATTTTTCAGCTCTTGAAAGTTTATTGCGGGATTTAGATAAGTCGGAGAGGGTGACATCGAGTAGAAAAATATCTGAAGGAAAATTATTGTTTATTTTTAAAACAGAAGAAGGTACCGAATGAGCAAGCAGTTGAGCCGATGTTAAGTGACCGCTACCCATAGCTGTAGTTGCAGATGCGTTGCCTACCTCTAATGGATAAATATATTTTATACTAACAAACCAGCTTAGCTACGCTCGGTAGAGAGACTAATATAAAAACAAAATATTGCTTTGGCTTACTCCCTGCTAGAAGAACTGTTTATTGTTAAAAAAAATTAAAATCAAATGTCATGTCACGATGTTTGGCCGGGATAAACTCCGAAACTACTAAACCGATCATTATAAAACTAAGTCACTATTAGCAATTTGGTCGCGACTAAAAATATAGTCAGTTTTTATCTCGATTGAAATATAACAGATGGCGTTATAAGTTAATTTGACACAATACTCCGACATCTTTTGTTATGTCTGTAGCCACACGTCACGTGTGTTTTTCTGGCTATAGTTAATTGCTATGTATAGTGCTATCCGTGCGGATCGCTAGTAGTATAATTTTTACTCGCTGCATACTGGGTCGTAAAACGTGAGAGCGATGCAGAGAATATTTCGCTCTTTCGCCCACACATGGATCTTATGGGCAAGCTCAGTGCTGCGAATTATTGATATCGAAAAGACTCTTATGATTCACTTGTTTTATCGATAATGGCGTTGCGTCCACGCAACATGCTCACCGCTCTAGCCTTACTATGATTTATGATCGTGCAGCGAGTGAACAACAGTACTATAGTATACATTTTTCTTTTGTTTGTTAACTGAACAGAGTCGTCTGATAGTGGCTGAGATGAGCGAGCAGCGATGCGAAGTATTCAACGGACTGTTGTGGCCGCTACTTGGAGGAGCCGCACTATCGGTGTACCGGCCTGAGCTGGAGCAGCTCCTGCTGCATTCCCTCCTCCTGGTCGCCATCCTCGCTCACTTACACTATGGTATCTGCGTGGTAAGCGACTATCCAACACCAATATCATCTTGACAGTATATCTCATGTCACCGTAAAACTCTAAACAACGTTATTTTATAATCTGACTAGTGAAATTAGAAACTGACTTAAAATCGTGAACTTAAAAATTACAATTTGACGTAACAAACATACTTTTCTTCAGTGTTTTTAATGTATTATTGTTTTATATATCAATCAAGTCCAACCTAAAAGACCTAACCTTAAGTTCAATCCACCAGTTTTAATTTTTTTTACGGGCTCTACTCAGTGGTAGAGCCCGAGAGAGCAAAATAAAGGTATCTAGTAGAAGTGTACTTATGCGTTTTTTTCTGATGAGTGAGGTACCGGAGGCTCAATTTAAGTCCTCTTCATCTTCCTATCCTTTCCTAATAAGTTCAGGATGGCATGAGGAAGATGTAATGGGGAATAAATAGGGGGCAATATCCTTTTCCCTGTCTATCCCTTCCTCTATTCGTTGCCATTTGCGTTTTGCGGATGTTTATGGGTGACAGTGACAACATCTGATGAACTAAATGTTCGTTTGGCATTTTCTTCCCTAAAAAAGCTTCGCTAATAATCCATTCTAAATCTATACAATTTGTATTATTCCGTAATACAGCAAGGCATCAGCTCACAATTTGACGATCTAACGTCCATAGATAATCGAGAAATAACGTTAAATTGTACATTAGTTGTTAAGTTCATAATTTTACGACAGCTTAACAACAGTAGTGAGATTTAAAACTAACGATGTTTACAATTTTACGATGACATATATAGAACACTTCGTGATTTTTGTATGGTTTTGTATTAAAAAAGATACGATTGAAATAAATACGCTAAAAAAATTAGTTACACCACGTTGTTCAACTTTACGATGTATATGAAATAATTTTATTACAATTTATATAATTCAATTTTATTTGAAACAGTTAATCATAAAACCACTAGCTTTTTTCTCTTGTCATGTAATGTAGAGCAGGCTACGTCTTCGTAGCTCATATTTCAAAGCGCCGGTAGCTACATACAATTTCCTGCAACTAAAACATACTGCTTTGATAACATCACAAGACACCTATTTTTGTATTTCCAATATTATCTTTCAAATATGATTTATATTCTACAACAAGATTACTAGTGAGTTATTTGATATACAAACATATAATCTATCACTTAGGGATAATATACGTTGTTTCACAGCAAGATGGGATTTTTGTAAACAAAGGTTTTTAAGCTGAAATTCATAAATTCAAAAACATTTTCAAAAAACCTTTATTTCCCCCCATATTAGCCATCCATAATACACAATTTCACTTCACTTTATCTCACGATTTTCACTAATTTCCGATGAAAGTATAAAAAGTATGATGGCGGCCATGTATCGTAAATGACGTTTGTTTACAACAATCATATCTTGTTATGGAACAAGGTATAGACAGAAAAAGTATATTTATTTGTCCAATCTGTGATAAACTTGACTCGATTTTTCTCATTATTTTTGTGTTTGTTAGCTTGGACCAGAGGTGGGTAATTAGTTTTAAGGGAGTTCGGGATACGGTTGAAAGAAAAATACCGAGGTCATAGTCGCGCCATGTAGGGGACGTAACGCCCGCGATTAAGGAGGTTTTACTCGAGGAAGTATTAGTTGTGTAGAGGTAGATCCGAGTAAACTTTTAACTCAATGGTGAAGGTTCACCTCTCTCGCTTCTTCTACATTCATACATCTACGCATACATGCTCGTCGGTTATGGGTGCTCCTTATATCGCCCTTTTTTAGTAAGCCACTAATCTGATCGATATAAGTTCTCTTGGGCGTCCCCTTCCAACACTGCCACTCACTTTTGCTACATAAATTTGTTGCGTTATTCTCTCTTCATTCTTCCTTCTAACATGCCCGTACCACCGAAGCATACCTTTCTCAATTCTAGTTGCAACATCCACTTTTCCCTTATAACGGTATTTTTGTGAATTATATAGTTTAAAGTTATAAAAGTAATTTTTAATTTGTTTGTTACAGGTCCGACAAATGTGTGATCACTTCAAAGTAAAGTGTTTCGTTGTACCGAAAGAAAAGCGGAAATAACTAAAACTATTATAAGATTTTATAATATTTTAATAATGTTCTTACTTTTTTAAATAAATTTAATTGAAAATCTACTCGATTTATTTACCCAATTCTTTTCTTTTTTATAGTAGAAGGTGGTAAACCAGCAAGCGGTTTACCCGATATCAAGTGATACCCATATGCATTGCAACAAGCTAATGAGTTGCAGATGCGTTGCCCACCTTTAATAGAGAGAGGATAAACAGAAATAAAGGATATTTCCTTTTTCTATCCATCCCCTCTCCCATAAAATCCTCTCCTCCGTCCCATCACTTCCTTAGAAAAGGATGGGAATGGTAAGGCAACTAATATTAGGACTCCAGCACCTCACTCATCAGACGAAACGCACTATACTTCTACTACACGCGTCTTCTGTGTTCCTGGTATTTCACCGTTAGTACAGATTGTCGCTGCTGATGAACTTTACCACTCTCATGGCTCAGTATAACGATGTACACTTCGGTCGGGTCCTATTATTATTTCTGTACTATTAAATAATAACTTGGGGAAAAAGTATGTGATCTGTTCGCCTTGTTTATGTTTTAAAATGTAGAGTCAGAGCATTTATGTAATCAAATTGATTTGTATTTTATATATCATTTAAAGGACTTTTTCATCTTAGCTCCAGCTGATTTTAACCGTTGAGGTTCTAGATAGCTTTCGATATGGTACTAAGATTTAAAATGTCACATGTTTTTCATCACCTTCATTGGAAGTTATTAGTGACTAATTTAAAAACATAATTTATGTAATATTGTCTACTCTGTTTGTTGTAGCGGTGTAAGTGTATCACAGATGTGGATAATCTATCGCAACCTGCTTCCCATTCTATCCTGTAAAAAAACCTCGCCAGGTACACAGCAAAAATATGACACCGCGACACAATCTAATTCACAAAATAATACGTAATTTAATACAGAATAGCAAAAAAAATGAGCAACAAAGCATCGTGTCGCGAAAACTTGTACAGCTTTTAGTATTGGAGCGAAAGAGACAGCTATTGACACTCGCTTGGTGCTACAGCTCCGTCTTTAAATTATACGTTCTCATAGCCTTGTACCTGACTGTACTTGACTGTGATAGTCTGAACTTATACATGTGAGTACAGGAGTTTGAACTCTATTTCATAATGATAAGGTCTAATTTTTATTGGGCATGTTGTACAGTTGTGGCGTTCTGTAATCGTTTGGAAATTTAGTAATGGGGGGTGCTCGACACAGACACCGAAGTCGGGGTTTAGAATTTCAGTACAGCTTCGGATAGCTGCGAAGCGCTGCTTTTGTTAGCTCTTCGATTGTTTGCCGAATCGAAGTTTTTTTTTAATTTCCTTTCGCGGCTATGTTAACAGATGATTAAAATTTAAAAAAAAAACGATTTCGTACAATAACACTGGCGGTTTGTAAACTTTTTCGAATTATAAAATTCTTTCCGTCGCTTGGAAAACTTAAAAATAAAAAGCATACGCATCGAAGTGGACAGTGAACTTTTAAAAGTGTCAAATAGTGTTGTGACGCGCGAAAATATATTTTAAATAAATAAGAAAAAAATACTAATTAAAAAATTCAAATATATATTAAATCGTGAAATGGTAGCTGATTTAAAAATAATAAAATAGGTAAGTGAGGTGCCCATAGAGAATGTAACAGTTTTTTGTTTTATTTTAAAAACTTGTGTGGTGGTGTTGCAATTAAAACAATTGGCATGTCGACCGTTTTGGTGGAATACTTAAGTCGCATGCGCAGGCAATCGTGTATCGTTGATAGGCCATGACAGATAGCAGGAATGCAGATGCAAAGAGAGGAGGTAACTTACAAACATTAGATTTTTTCTAATAAGACATATATAAGTATAAGTAACACTTCATTCAATACATCCTATTTGACTCCTAATAACTTTTGAAGCCTAAAAATAAGCGGCAGTGTTGGTAGCGAATCCTAGACGAAAGTTATAACTTACACTCATCAAATTGATAAAATAGATGTTAAGAGAGGCAGTTTAAAGTGTACCCGTAACCGACGAGCTTGTATGGGTAGATGTATGGATGTCGAAGCAAGAAGTGTACCAAGACATTGCTAAATGTAAATCTATAATCTCTGCCTATCTTTGTTAAGAGCATTAGAGTTTATTTATTTTTAAAGATTTCGAGCACTATACGATAAATTTATTGAAAATGGTCTTAATAATACGATTGCTAATAAAAAGTTAATACTGGAACCGAGTTTGACTAAAAAATATATATTTTATCTGCTGCGGCTGCGCACGGGGAGCACTAAAAATCGAGATAAAAACTATGCTACGTTTAAAGTTAGACGAAATTACAAATAGTCACCGAATTTCATAATGATCGGTTTAGTATTTTCAGAGTTTATCCCGGAAAAACATCGTGAAACGATTTTTATGAGCTAGTCTATAGCACTCAGGGATAATATATCTTTCTAACAGTGAAAGAATTTTCAAATTCGGTTCAGTAGATCCAGAGATTACCCCCGACAACCTCACAAACTTTACCTCTTTATAATATTAGTATAGAAGTTTAGATAAAATAGGAATATAATTAAAATGATTTTTAGATAATGATTTTTAGATATGACTACCCCTTTATGATTATTAAATAATGTTTTTAATAGAATAAATCAATGAAACAAACTATTTCACTAAAATCGAACATAATTTTATTGAAAATAAGTATTTTTGTGAACAACATGAACTACATTTAAAGTAATTTTCATGTCACTCACATCAATTACATTTACAATAAATTGACATACTTAAGTAACTATATACTAGCATTTGTGCCCGGTGTCGCCCGGATATATTTCAATAATCCACAATAATAAGAAAATAGTTTTGATATTTTGCTTCAGTAGCTTTCTAGCGGTGGAAGAATTATGACAATTCGTTTAGACATTTCTGAGTTAACACTTTACAAACATTTCCTGTTTATAAGCAAAAAATTGAAATAATAATATTATTACCACCGAATCCAATTTGTCGAAAATAAATTTAAAACGAATATAATCTTTCCCACAATCACGAACAAAAATGTTCCCTGAACTTATATATTTTATAACATAAAATATGTAAAAAACTTAATTACAGAGATAATAAAATAATAATTTAACTATCAAGTATGAACCATTACATTTATGTTAGATAATTTATATAAAAACCATCCTGTAGCTTTTTAAAATTATTTTTATAGACGAAAATTTCAAACGAGCAAGCGGTTCACCTGATGTTAAAAGAGCGCCACCCTTTTAGCCCTAAGCTTTTTACAGTGGTAGAGCCCGCAACTACATCTTGTGCTAGACTCGACCACCAAAATACCATGAACTGCGTGGGATACAGAATTATTCTGCCTTGTGTCCCACGATGCGACGCGGGAAGAGGCCCTATCCCAGTCCTTTTCCTTTTCCCATCCTTTTCTTATACGGTAATGGGTAGGGGAAGAGAGACTTGTTGCAGACACCCATGGGTAGCGGTTATTTAAATAAGCTAACCGCTTGCTCGTCTGCAACCTTCTTATATAAAAAAACTAGATTCTAAATCTATAGATATTTGTACCAAAACAGCGCACGGAATTTCCATGTTGATGTCTCAATCAAATAATGTAATAACTTTTTAGCAGTTGTTTGTAAAATTTTTGCGTATATTTTGGAAACGTCGCGTTCAGTAGACGCGGAATAACTAAAACATACGATTTGGTCATTCATAAACAAAACGCTCGTTGGACGTAGACGACGGTGAGTTGGGTTTTGTACGAATGCCGGTGAGAACCGTGTCATATGTTTGAACAGGATTTAACTTTTAATTGTATATTCTACACTAATTTGGAACATCCCTTCTACTGGGGTACGTTCTGTTGGTGGTAACTGGCTTTGTCAGGGTGATTCTAATTATGAATTACGCTGATCCGATCGCAACCAGTAGTTTGGTTTGGGTACACCCGCTAGACCAATCTGAAGATATCCTGTAAATTTGATCTAAATCGGTACATCCATTTCAGAGTCTATACAGAACAGACATACACATCGCCTTTTTTATTTGTATGGAACATGGAACTATTATATGATATGAATTTATGATAGAGTAAATTCTTATTTCTTGTATTCTTTTTGTAACAAAAAGTAAAAGCAATACGTTTTAAATCAAAGTTCATCTGTCTGTCTGTTAACCTTTTAATTTCTGCTTGTAATTCATAGCAACTCCGAATTGTCACCATCCCTCTAAATGTAAAACAGTAAGCAATACCACAGGTCCTTGGTACATACCAAGGACCTTCCACTGCAGAGGATGATGGGGTACTTCGAATGATATGGCTTTCTCCTTCGGGTAATTACCCACGGAAGATAAAGTTCAAATTCTAAAACAGGTAACGTTGCTATCACATAACGGCCGAATGCAACTCACATCTATTACAATTTATTCAACACTAGTTAACTCTAGTTATATATTCTTTCTATTAATAATTAATTATTTATTAACAAAAATATTAACTACATAATTCTGTCTTGTCCGACGAGATGACGAGTCGGACGGACGGACGAGTATGTAGGTAAGCGATGTATGAACGTATACGTTAATTCACAGCAAAATGTGATTTTTGTAAACAATGGTTAAGTTAAAATTCGTAAATTCCAAAATATTTTCAACAAAAACAACTTTTACTCACTTTACCTTATAACATTAGCTATCCATATTATACAATTTCACTTCACTTTATCTCACAACATTTCCGATGAAAGTATAAAAAGTGTAATGGCCGCCATGTATGGTAAACGACGTTTGTTTGTTTACAACAATCATATCTTTCAATGAAACGAGGTATAAAAACAAACGAAGTGTGCCAGGATCTACCTACCCCTCTATGTTACGGGTGTACGTAATATAGGATTGTTAAGCACAATTGACATGTCCTCTAGCTCGTGTTGCACTAGCAACGCCCACTATGACACGCGATGGGGAGATCACAAACCTATGTGTCACAAGTATACCTGAAACGTTATAAGCGAGGCATACGGATGAGAACCGGACTAAACTTGTGTCCGGACTGGAGATCCTATTGGGTGAAGTCTCTGATTGGGGTCGACAAAATCTTGTTTACTTCAATCCCATAAAGACACAAGTCTGCGCCATTACCGCTAAAAAACAACCCTTTGTCGTGGATCTTCGTTTTGAGGGCACTCCCCTGGTTGCCACAGCCAGTATCGGTATTCTCGGCGTTGACATATCGAGTGACGTTCAGTTTCGCGGTCACTTGGAAGACAAGCCCAAGGGTGTACTCAGTAGAGCGAAGCAGTACTTCCAGCCGGGCCACCGCCTTCAATTGTACAAGGCGCAAGTTCGGCCCCACATGGAATACTGCTCGCATCTCTGGGCGGGAGCACCCCAATACCAGCTTCTTCCATTTGACCGCATACAACGACCGAGCTCTTACCGATCGGCTTGATACTTTGTCCTTGCGGAGGGACGTCAGTTCCCTCTGTATTTTATACCGTATTTACCACGGGGAGTGTCCCGAAGAACTGTTTGGAACGATTCCTGCTGCCGAGTTTCATCATCGAACGACACGACAGTACGCCAGGATGGCTGGCATTCCTCCACAGTGCGGTTCTCGCGAAATTTTCTGCCACGCACAGCCGCGCTGTGGAACGGTCTGTCCTCGGCGGTAGTTACAAACCAGTACGACTTAGGGTCCTTCAAGAAGCGAGCTTATCTTTTTCTTAAAGGCGCGCAACGCATTTGTAGTTCCTCTGGTGTTGCAGGTGTCTATGGGCGACGTTGATCACCTCTGTGTTCTCGCAGCTCGTTTGCCCCCTTCTCTTATCAAAAAATACATCAATGTACACACACCTTATATGGCAATTAATAAGTACATTTTAAGTACGGCGCTATCACTATCTGAATTAGGTACGTTTGTAAAAAAACACAGGCAGTCATGAAGACCGCCGACAGAAGCGAAAACTCAAAACAGGCGGCAAGGTGCGACAATAGTTGAAAAATATATAAATAACCAACAAAAATAAACCCTGGCAGCTTTACAATAACATTCAAAATTTAATACAAGAAAAATAAATTAAAAAAAAAATTGTCGAAACTATTCTAAATTCAAATAAGCATATTGCTGACGCGTGTTGGGCGTGTTGTTCATGCGAACCTATAAGATTTTAACCTACCAAATGTCGTATAACTCGGCTATTGAAGTTTTCACTTCAAAAATATACGAATAATGTTAGTAGTTTTGACTACGTAGAAGCGGACCCTATTCAAACCTCCGTTTATATCTAAACCACGGAGATATAATGTTTTTAATTTGATAGGATCAGCGTATACCTGTCCACAGCTGGACAGCCTTTCCCAAAGCCTTTCACATGCTCCTGTTTTCCGCATCGTATTCACGGCAGATGTCTATCTGGGAACAGAGAATGAAAAAAGAGTTACTCTACTAAGGAGATAAATGATTCCTTTAATTTTACTAAGCACAAAAATCTTCAGCAACTTCAGAAGCTCAGACCTGTACTGTTATCTTGTTTGTTGCTTTATTTTAACTTAAACGTAACTTGTATTATGTAGAATGTTGTGTTTAACTATTATGGGTGACATATTATACTTATTACATTACTTATTATTAACGTCAACATAATTAAGCTGATCTTTTGATTTCACGCTCAGCAAAAGGGTCATAACTTAACTCATTTTCTACCAATCAACTTTCGTAAAAAGAGTTTCTGTAGTGACTTTATCGAGTCTATTTTCGTTCCTACATTTAAAATCTAACTACACCACAAATAAAAAGTCGAAAACCAGTAGACTACTTCTTAGTACATTCAAATAAACAATGGCTACCTAACACAACAAATAATTAGAGCCCTGTTAAACATCTCTCGCTTGAAGCCAATAATTAAACAGAGATAGTGCAAATAACTTTGTTAAAAAACAGAACAAAGCTTCACTTACTGGCTGGCTAGTGAGGCGTGCGTTCTGCGAATTTCTTATAGTTTCGAGCCCGCGTCGGGATTACTTAGCCCGGCCATGCGTGTTGTAGGGAGGAGAGGTATATCGATGGTATTGTCTATGCCCAGCAATATCGATAACATTAGTTGCACGTCACTAAACTAATAGTTAGGTATAACGTAGAAGATTGTCAATATATAAATTTTATGTTATGTTTAATTTGATATTTCTATAGTATGTTGGCTTCGCGCATTCGTTTCTCATTTTGTATATGTAAGTTTGTTACGTTCCTATGCGTCGAATCAACCGATCGTCATGAAATTTTGCACACCCATTATCAGCGGTACAGAAAAGGACCTAGTGTACGTTCATGAAAGAAAAAAAAGTGCAAACCTGCGGGCAACTATTAGTAATTATCGATAGGTCGCTCTCTACATCACTAGGAAGCTCGTGCCTATAAAAAGAGGACAGTACACACTTCATTAATATAAGATTAAATAATGTCGAAGACGTCATTTAGGCTTCGGCCGCTTCCAGTCCGACATATAACGTTACTAATTCAATGGACTGCGTTCTATAGGGCATAGCCAGGAGGCCGATTTAATTTTTCTTTATTCAAAAATCTTTTAAGTACTGCTTTGGAGTAAACTCGAAGTTATCTTAAACTAGTGACCCGCTGCGGTCACGACCGGGAAGTATTTATGTTGATCTGATCGCTACAAATTTAACAGGATCCACTGCTAAGTCAATCTAAAGATTTCCTAAACATTTTCATCGTAATTGGACCCTCCGTTTCGGAGTCAAGGGAACATCACCACCATCACCTTTTATATAAATAAATAGATTTATTAAGATTTGAAAATATTAAACCAAACCATATATTTAAATTGGATGCTGTGTTCAAAATGTATATTCTATTCTAATGAAAATAATGTTTTTTTTTCTCGTTTTTAGTATGTTTGATGAACTTTTCTTGTTCGTTCAAGTAAATCGCAACTGTGCCGTGTGTATGTTTAAAGTATTATTTAAACTAGTGTCTGAATGCAGTGTCTGTTACACTCGCTACACGATAGACACGTGATAGGTTCTGTCGTGAGTTATAACAATCGGGAAACACTTTTACCTTAAACCTTATTAATAGTTTCAAATCAAACAGAATAACAACAATTAGACTTGAGAATGTAACTACTGAAAGGCGACTTTAAGAACACCCGTACCTGACAAACACGTACATATTCTTAATTCTTCTCATATACAGCCAGCAATGAGTTGCAGATGCGTTGCCTTGCCTACCTATAATGGACAGAGAAGGGAGTAGACAAGATTAAGGATACTTCCCATTGTATGAAAGAAAGGTTGGGAAAGGGAAGAAGACTTCTACTTGACGGATCTTAGATTATAAAAGAATTGTAAAAGTAAAATACAATTAGGTAACAATTTGACTTTATTTGTCACATCAATTCCTAATTATTAATATAACCACTCATTTTAATGTTATCGAAGTAAAAATGCAAAAAAAAAAACAAAATAAAATGTCTCATCAAGACTCCGCCGTTATCTGAAAAAATCCGAAACTTTTATTTCGTATTCAGATACGGATACTTTTTTAATTTTCGGATATCCGATAATATCGTATTCGGATACGGAGATCCATAACCATAACATCCCTGGTACTGATAACAGAATGTCAGAAGAAAACGAAGCATTTCTTTAAATAAAATTATTTATAAATCCATGATATAATAAAACTGAAGAGTTTCTTTGAACGCGCTAATGTCAGAAACTTCCAATGGGATATTAAAATATTTTTGCGTTTGAGCTCAATCACTAACAAAGATTATGGGTCATATAACATCGGGCTAAGGCCTTTACTAAGGCCTCAGTGTGACAGGTAAAACCACGGGGCACAGCTTGTACGTAATAAATCCTTTTTATCACAAAATTTTATGTATCAGAAATTCTTCATCTAGTATTCCCTTATCTTACATCAAATTCCTTATTCTTATAACATAGTAGGAATAGAGTATTAATTAAAATAACACCATACAAAGTTCACTAACCATGTCCCAAAATGTGCGCCGCTAGTGATGTGCTGTTACAATTGGTACGGCCTTTGGTCTGAATAATGTGTACTAGATGTGCTCGCGGTTTCACCCAACACTCAGCTAACCAGATTTATTTGCTGTAGAATTACAATATGTCGGATTATATATTTTAGCACAACACGCACATCACTCTCCCACGTTATTACCTACATTATTTACGATCAGTCTTATTCTTTTTTCCACTGCTCCTCGGGTCGTGGCGAGAAGTTAAATAGCCCTAACCTTGCTCAACAATGAGGCTGTCAAATGCAAATTGTATTTCAAGTACAATTGATAATTACTGAGATTAGCGTATAAACAACGGGATTGGTCCGCTTTATTACAATAATATTCAGATTAGGATAAAAAAATGTTTTTCAAACAATTTTGATTATTCCACCAATAAGTTATCAAAAGGGCGAATTAATTAATTATTCAATTATGTTCCCTTAGATATCTTGATTTTTTCAACATACTACAAAGATGTACAAAGTTACCATAAGTTATAAATAAATTACCACCCGTACCTTATACTTTAATACCCAATCTAGCTTTCTAGGACCCATTTATCGGGGGGTGGGGGCTAATTTGAGTGATGAATTAATTGTGAAAAGTGAGTTTGCGTGAAACTACGTGATAAGTTTTTCAAATGGTCATACTTAATCGTATAATCGAGATCGTTAATTAAACCAAACTCAAAGCGCATCACTAAATACGACAAAATAAACGAGCGGGACACATCGCAGCGAATGACCATAAGGTCCAAGAACAATCGCCACATGTGGCCACAGATTAACGAAAAGAAAAACAAAATTAATATCACGTGCTCTCTCGCTTGCACATCAAATCTCTGCATATCGTCATCCCTTTCTTGCGCTCAACGAAATCATTCCTGGAAGTGCCGGAGCCGGCGCACGCGCACAATGCGGGTGTTGTGAGCACGAATTCCATATTCAAAAAGCGAAAAAGAAAAAAAAACGGGTACACGTTCAACGTTTGCTGAAATGCTTCAAAAATTATTTCTATTATTTTCAACTCAATAAGTAGTACTTTCGCAACAAATACTCTTCTCTGTACCTTTATTTAGAACAATTAACAATTCTGGTAGTATGTCAATTTCCTAAGATGACAGTTTTGGGACCAATCATCAATACTGTAATGATTAGGCCGACAATATCTGCAAGTATTTCCCATGTGATGAACCATTTCCAAATCGTTAGATGCAAATCAATTTCATAGTGGGAATATTGGTTTGATTTGGTATGAATGGCTATCGTTGCATGGTGATACTGTTTTATGACAGAAGGAAGCGACTCATACTATGTTGGTGACCGTTGTAATATCACACATCAATCAATGAAGCTAGGAACGCGTTGCCATCCGTTGTTTACCGTGTCAAAAATCCTACTTTTCTTTCTTATAATCTCCTAGCTAGTTGTGTATCACACGTTGTGCCGTTTTGCACAAGTCCACAGTCTTAAGTGTGCCTGGTGGTAGGTTATATAAAACAAGTGAACAATCGGTAACATTTCGGCCGCACGTAGGCGGGCAACACCGAACGGAACCGTCAAATTGAATATAATGTTTACAGTGATTGCTCACGAAATAAATGAACGTAAATACCGGCGAGTTAAATACACACATCCGTTCGCCGGCAACGATATTCAGCGTCGAGCTCGCCCCTTCTTTTTCGGGAGTGACGACCGAAAGATCGTGCTTAATTTTTAGCCTCGATCTGTTCACAGATGAACATAGGTCTCCATCACGGCTTCTCATTCCTCTTCTCTTAAAGATAGAGATCCCTTAAATTCATTCAGAGGAGACCCGAAATCTCAACCAGAACTGGGTATCATGGACTTCTTACGTTGCATCGACCGTGCCGTCATCAAAGTCGTTCACCGCCGGACTTAAGCCTCCCTCTTTGATCACCTTAAAGAGAGAGAGTACCAGGGGTACCCTCGTCCAGCGGAAACCCGCAACCTTGACCCGATTATTGGTCCATCTTGCGGAAGTCATACCAACTCCGCGTCGTCCGTGTACGTGGCCGCCATTGCAAGTCTTTTCAGCCCCATCGGCCATCCGTTCTGCTAGCAATGTCCTCGACTCATGACGAGTTAGGGCTTGCAACTCTTCGGGCAATGTCGGTTGCTTTGGTTTTACTGTGTACCACATGATTTCTGATACGATAGCACAAAGATGAGAGAGAGAAAAAAATGTATCAAGATAAATATAAACAGTGGTACACCAGCCCCAGCTGTAAAATAAATGGGCCAGCTCGGAGAGAACGGCTAAGAGTAGAAATGATGATACTTCTGTTTGTCTAATGAGGCCTCATCCCTTCTTTTCCTTTTCCTTATCCACTCCACTTATTATTCTTCCATGAAGATGGCAATGCATTTGTAACTACTGGTTCTTACGGATGTTGACGGCTAGGGATGGTCATTTAACATGTCGTCTACCGCTACTTCTTTTGGGGGCTTTTTGAGTATCATTTAGGCTGTAGGTTTATATTTATTTTGTGCATGTGTAATGTGGCTGAACTCATCCAAAGCAGCTGGACCAATTTATGTTGAAATTTGGTGTGTCTCGGGATGGTTTAGACTTTAGATTTACAAATGCAACCAGTAGGTGGCGCTGCTATCGAGCTCGGGGATAGTTTAAGGTATATTTTGTAAATGTAAATATATCCCATATTAAAGAAAAACAATCGAGTTAAAACGGCCGGCAATTTCAACGTTTTTGTTTCTTTTGATTGTGAAGTTCATTTTGTTTAAGTCAATATTTATTGAGTAAACAAATTAGGTATTTGTTTAAGAACCTCGGTACTCGAGGAGTAATTTTCATTTCTTTCTGCTAAGACATTATGCGATATATTAATTAAAATACTAAGGTCTTGTTTTATGTCAATAATCGGTTTTTTTCGAAGAGCTTTTGAGGCCTCGAAATTGACAGACGGTTACCTGTCGCTATACACTGTACCAAATGATTATTCTTTAGTACTCAGACATTATGGAATCTTCTACATCCTTACTTTTACACATATGTATGAGTGTGTACTCGTTTATTATTTATAATCGCCTTTCTTTAGTATGTTATAAATCAGGGCGATATTAGGTCGTCAAGGATGACAGCATATTCAATGTGCCCAAAACCGAAGCACACCTTTTTCAATATCACTTTTCGTCCAATCGAAAACAAAATAAAGGAGAGGCTACATGAGTAAAAGTAAAAGACAGTAAATAGATGGAGTCTTAAAAACATTCAATATTCAGACAAAAAGCTAAAAACTAAATTGGTACTCTCTGGTAGTCTTTGAGCTCCTGGTAATTTATAACTGAGACGGCCTAAACGCTTTTGTCTCTGTCCAACCCAATATGGTTATAAAATTGGTCACAGTAGCCGGGTTGGGTGGTCCACTTGTCCAATTTCGAGTATACATAAATGACGTATATTAAATTGAGCACTAAAAAGGGTGTAGACAGTACAGCTGCTACATTTCTTAGAAAAAAAATGTGAGGTCCCTACAAACTCGTTCCGATTTCTGACCGCTCCATTTACCCAAAATTGTCGCAATTTTTCTCTATACCTAACTATTGGAGTCAACGCTTTATGATTTGAAAAGTGCAATGCATGAACTACCACGCCATTCAACTATAAGGGCATTCTCTTTAAACATTTGTTAACTCGATTTCGAATTTTATTCAAGATTATTATAGAAAAATTGACGACGTTATTTAAAACAAATTGTTCGATTCAATATAAGAAGCATTATTTAACACCTTTGCGTTTCGTATAACCTCAAAATTTCAACTTCTTATAAAATCCAACTCAGACCCTCTCAAAAGATGTTTCACTTCAAGAGATTTAACAAGATAATTGATATTTGAAAGTAAAAGTGATTTTGTACGATCTGAGATCCCAAAACCATGGTGTTACCTTGGCAACCAATAACAAATATTTTAAATTTATTTATTTTTAATATATTTCATTAAACAGTTATCAATTGCATTTAATATCTTTTCACAAACAAAGAATAGGTTTTTTCCTAGCTACAATTTAAACATGGATATTTTAAAAATGTAGTTTATGGTTTCCTAGCATAGATGTGGCAACACCGAATGTAAAACAAGCGAGCGGGGTGT
>JWHW01031277.1:13539-26314 GCA_000931545.1 Papilio glaucus | reverse complement strand
GTGATAAAAGAATTACATGACTTCAACGATTTGTAAATGCTTTAGCTCACTGTAGTGGATTTTAACTCGAAGTTTAGAATATCCGCAGATTATAAATTAATATCATAAAACAAAACTTCCGAACTCCGCTGTCTGTCTGTCCGTGTGTCATCAGGCTGTACTCTCATGAACCTTGATAGTTAAACAGTTAAACTTTTGACAGATGATGTATTTATGTTGCCGCTATAACAACAAATACTACAACAGAATAAAAAATATTTAAGGGCGGTTCCATACAACAGACTTGATTCTTTTTGCCATTTTTATAGATAATGGTCTTCTTAATGGTCGGCTTCGTGCGCGAGTCCGATTCGCACTTGGCCGTTTTTTACTTATATAAGATACGGTTAAATTTGTTAGAGATTGTTAACGCTATCCATCGTCGGATTATTGTAAGCCAGAAAAATTACTTGGAAAATAAACGCAAAAGGTGCGCCTTACAAATGAAGGTAATTTACAATCTCTTTGTTAAAGTCTTAAGCGTTCTAAGGGATCTAGAAACTTCTATGTTAAGTTGCTAAGAGCTGTTGGATGTTTTACATTTAATGACTGAAAATCTTTATATGTTTACTTACATTATCTTGACCTTGCTTGATTATATCTTTAGGCATTATATTTGACTTGCTTGTGCCTGATTGGACCAAATTGAAATATTGCACAATACATGATTAGAAAGAGTACCTTGTTGCTTCTTTTAATAATGGTGTATAAATTATCAAAATTGGTTCAGTTGTTATACAAAGAAAAACACTGGCAGTCATACCGACAGAAGTAAAAACTTAAAACAGGCGGGAAGACTCGACAATAGGTCAAGATAAATTATCAACAAAAATGAACCCTTGTTTCTTAACAATAAAATTCAAAATAAATTATGAAACGTTCGTGGAATCTGTTCCAAATTCAAACAAGCATGTTCTTTGAATTTGAAACAACATGCTTATTTGAATTTTGTTTTTTTTTTTGAAATTGAACAAGAATGGGGAAATGTTTAAAAACATGAAGTCGACGAACCTAATAGAATTGATAATATATAATAGAAAAATACATTTTCAACCCCCGTATCTATGCCACGTCAGTACGTTAAGGATGCCAGTCAGTCCAACATGTAAAAGGTATTGCGTTATCCAGTATATAGGTGTCATTCGGCTCTATCATCAAGGTATTTAACACTTCAATTTAAGTACATAATCATAGCAAAGTAGTGGATACTTACGCGTTCATTAAGCGACGTGACAAGCGACACTACCACAGCCCCTACACACTCGAGGCCGCAGCCAGCGCCCGCACTCGCCCCATAAAACATTTAATGGCCGGCACCTCGCTCTGATTACGCCGAGCGCCACCTAGCGCTCGTAAACCGTAATTACTTGGCTAACCTCCTCTTGGCGCACGAAACACGTATACCGTTACAGGTTTGAACTTGTAGTTGTGAAAATTGTATATAATTTATTTTCTTAAGCTCACACATGTTTTTCTGGCAACGTTTAAAACTCGACTAATGGGGATAATCCAACACAAGGAGCTTCGATTGACAGCCACAACACGAAATGCTTAAGCCATTGAACCAATATGATTATCTATTGATCAGAAATAGATTGGAAGTCAGACAAGATAGGCTACAAGTCCTCGCATAAATAAAACATAGCAACCCTTTCTACACAACCATACCTCCATTCTTAATCCTCAGTCATTATAAGCTATGCATGAGATGTAAAGGCATTCAAAGCTCGCTCGCCGAGAGACAATCGGGCGGAGCCGGGTGAAGCAGATGCGGTGCATACCAACAGACGCCATCTTGCATTCATGGCGTCCATTTTGAAATGTGACAATGCGATGAATTCTTAAACACGACGTGAAATGTAAACCGCATCTATCACTCCTATTCATATCAATAATACAATTGCATGATAATTTCAATTTTTGTTTTTATAACTAACAACCAATACATCAGATGTTGAGGACCTTATGCTTTACTAGTGACCCGCCCTGGCTTCGTTCGTGTAGTTTCCCTAAACATACTTGCAGAGTCAGACCTTTAGGAGGACTTTTATATCATGTCCAATCACAAGCTTAAGATGTTTTACTTGATTTGATAAAAAGCTCTTCGAAACTGTTCCAAATTCATATAAGCAAGTGGCTGACGCATGTTGAACGCGATTTTTTTCCTACCAAATATCGTCTTACGCGGCTAAAGAAGTTAATTAAAAAGATCTTAATTAGCTATTTTTCATAGGTTAATATATGTTAAAAAAAAATATTCACATAGGCACGGTTATTCACGTTAAACTTCGCCTTAACAGATCTCAATCGAAGAAGAAGGTTTAAACCTTTTAATGCAATGGGTAGCAATTTTAATTGCACCCATAAAAGTAAATAAAACATTTTTTACGCAGAGGCTATATGAGTGGGATACTCGACGTCCTAATATCAATCCCAAGCTTCATTTATATCTTGACTAATTAGAATTAAAGAGTTCAGAAATACAATAGTGATTTGAGCGAACTAAGTTAAATGAACCTTTTTTGCAATTTGTTGCAGATCCTTACACAGCATCAAAGATCCAGTGCAACGAGACGATAGTGCTCAGCCACAACCACCCGCACGCTATAGTATCGAGCCCCGGCTTTCCCCGGCCGTACCCAGATGACGTGGACTGCGTCAGCGAGGTCCGGGCGCCACCAGCGCACACGCTGCGGCTGCACTTCGAGGAGCTACTCACGGAACATGAACCTCAGTAAGTTTTATGATCATATAACATACCTCAAGGTGGAGTATGCGGGACCTAAAAGTGAAGCCACCTTAAAGCACCAATTGGCAACTTAACGTGGCTCAGACATTCTTCTCACACACGCATACCTCAAAGAAAGATACTTGTACGTACGAGTATTGATTTGGTATTTTTCTTTAACTAGAAAATGTCACATCCACAATCAATAAAAAATTAAGGCCACTAAATAGAAGCCAGGTACACAACAGTAGTAAAGCCCGCGACATCTGTTGCACGAATGGGCCGGCACGACCAATGAAATACCACGACCTCACAGAAGACTGACGAGTGATGTACCGCAGGCCAAATTCTAGTCCGTGTCTCCTTCCCACCCTTTTCTAATAAGGAAAGGATGGGAATGGTATTTAACGGGGAATGGGATGGATTAGAGAAGGTAAAGGTAAAGGTAAAGGTTGGCTACGCATCTTCAAGTCAATAGCTTATAGCTGACGACTATCGGTAGCGGTCACTTAAAATCGTGATGTATACAAGTGAATAGCTTGTTCGTTTGTTCATAAATAAATAGAAAAACAATCCAAATAGAATCGATTTGACTCCAGACATATTTTTGAGGAAGCATTGGAAACTTTGTTCGTATAAAGTGACGTAACATACTTTGTTACAGATCTTCTGTCGTGTTGTAAAATGCAGGTCGTTTTTCAACTGTTACAGACGTTGCGCACGGTTTTCTCTTATCAGCACAAATCTCGGAGCAGGCGATTCAGCTGGATTTATTACTTGCGAAGTTCCCTTGCCTCGTATACAGATCCTAAGTTATCAACAAGATTTGTTACCGAGTTTATCATGTCAAGTCAAGGTTTACGTTAACCGAGCTCTGTGAGCACAACTTCCAGTACATATATCAAATTGTGTTAATATGAACGTGTCATTTTAGTTAGGTTAGAATGAGACTTAGTTTCTCGATTAACAGTTCAATGAAACCTTTTATCTTTAACTGTGCCTGGATTCACCCGCCGCCATTCCTATTCAAATCCTAATGGTCATAGCGTGTTGTTAACTAGTCTAAAGCATTCCGTGATCATTTTATTTTCAAATTCAAAAATAATTATTGTAATCTGATTTGTACTTGCTGAGATTAACGCGTTCAAACAAACAAACTCTTTTATTTTATTATATTATAAAAAGGCTATAGCACACAAGGATAATATACCTTTCTAAATGTGAAAGATTTTTTAAAATCGGTTCAGTAGATCCAGAGATTACCTCGAACATACAAACTCATAAACTTTACCTTTTTATAATTTTAATATAGATAAACGATGAAGGATTATCGTGGTGTTTATGTATATAAAAAAACCTCTTCATGCTCACAACTTGACATAAGCCGATAAGAGGCTTTAAACTAGTGTTGTTTGCTTGGCTTCGCAACGCCTCCTGTCTTAACAGATTGTTTTAATATTCCTATAACATTATTAATGTGATTAGAATCATGACAGTTGGTAATTGAGGATTTCGATATTCATATTGTAATTATTCCTACGTATAGTGCTACATATATATAAAAGAACAAACTGACTGATTGATACATCAACGCTCAACCTAAACTACTTTTGTCCAGTGACTTCTGGATTACGTAGGCGAGAAACAAGATAGGATTTGTATAACTTTAAAAAAATTAGGGATTCATAGTTTGTATAGAATATTTTTCCTTTAGTAGAATTACTTAAAAATTGACATAAACACTTTTAATGCAAATAATTAGATACCTTTTTTATGGTAGAAGATGGAAAACGAGCAACTAGCAAATGAGTTGTAGAAGCGTTGCCTACCTTTAATAAACAGATTCTACTTTTTATAGACAGGAAAAAGGATATTCCTATGTCCCATTTCTCCATCCCCTCCCCGTCCAATTATCTTTCCCTTCCCATCCTATCCTTATTAGGTAAGGATGGGAAAGGGAGTAGCACTGAAATAGGGCCTCCTCCACTTCACTCATCAGACGAAACGCAGAAACATCAACTACACGCCTTTCTTCTGTGAGATCGTCGTATTTCACCGATCGAGCTGGCCTATGTTAAACCTATTTGGCTATTCTATTACCTATTTCGCGAGTTTATAAAATTCATCCCCTAAAGGTCTAAAGTAGGCGATGAAAAAATTGTATGGAGTAAGGTCGCGTCGGGTAACCGTGGGGGGCAGTGAAAACCGTTACTTCTTTAATATTAATAAATGAATGTGTACTCACTCCCGTGGTTACGGGGTAGGCAGAGATTACGGATTTCCATTTGGCGCGACCCTCCCACACCTTTTTCTTCTACATCCATACATCTACGCAGACATGCTCGTCAGTTACGGGTACTCTTTATATCGCCTTCCTTTTTTCTTTTAAAGTTTTTTTGTTTAATATCAATCAGGAATATATCGAATAAGTGCAGATAAGAGATAAGTGACTCCACTAATTTCTTAAGTTATTAAGACATCGTACGAAATCTTAGTTTTAACTTTACCATAGTTTTAATGTAAAATTGAATTACACCGATACAGAAAACGTAATCACTTCTATCATATAGTATCATCAGGATCATTTACACGCTCACATGCACACACACACACACAAACACATGTACACACTCACACACACCGACACACACACACCGAAAATCACACACATACTAACATAAGTAATCATTGTTTTTTTTATTTTGTAAATATTTTTTGATGATGAACAATGAACATCATTGTCTTTTTTTCAATTGTCAGGAAATAGGCATTTTAAATATTAATTGTTATTATTAGTTACGTGCCTTCATTTATAGAACTAAGACGAAAGAGTCCTGGGTCCTATAAAACGGGTCTCGAGCCTAGTGTAGGAACCAGGCGCATCACTATTTTTGTTACTACATTACTTGTCAATGCCTAAATAAACGTTTTCATTTCATTTTCAAAAAAAAAATGTAACATGAATTATGTTTTACATTCAACTGTGTAAGGTTAGTTTCATAGATTGTATTACCATAATTGATTTGTTAGAAGGTAACGATAGTTTATTTAGATAAGAGTTTATTTGCATTTTACACTCTAATAACCTTGCAATAAGATCTAAATCCAATAATTATTGTACAGGTAGTTGGAACAATACGGGGCAGTACACGAGTAATTACAGTACACGAGCCGGCAGCCGCCAATCGATGTGAACCGTCGGCTGCGTGCGATGTGTCATCCGTTGTGTCACCGAACGATTGCGAACATCGTCAGTTTATAATCGGACCAGTCATATTATAAACTCAGATTTTTTTACAGTGTTTTCAAACAACTTCTGTTTCACGAATGGGCCGGCTCGCCCGGTGAAATACCACGACCTCACAGAAGACAGGTGTGAAGTAGGAGTATTTTATACTTCCGCGTTTGGTCTGATGAGTGACGTGCTGGAGGCCCGGTGTCAGTCTTCTACCCCTTCCCATCGTTTCCTACAAAATATGGGCAGAGGAAGAGGATTGGACGGAGGAGGTGAATAGGAGAAGGAAATATTCTTTTACTTGTCTCTCTCCTTCTCTGTCCATTAAAGGTAGGCAACACATCTGCAACTCATTTGATTGTTGCGGATGTCTATGGGTAGCGCTCACTTAACAACAGGTGAACTGCATGCTCGTTTGCAACCTTCTTCCATAAATAAAGAGTAAACTGAACGAATTCAAAATTGGACGTTTCATTTCTGGACAACTGTTTAAGTCAAATTATGAACTGATATTTTGCATGCATACGTCGGACATAGCTGTACATAAAAAATGGGTTAGTTGCGTTTAACGTCATATAAAAAACCGTCAATGACTCGTTCAGTTCACAATTTTTTGACAGTTTATAATATAGTCCGATTATGAACTGACCAAGTTTAGAATCGGTCGGTAACTGTGTTCAATCAACATTAATAAAACAACAAAGGTTTCCGTTCGTACATCACTCTAGAACTCTTCAACCAATATTCCCTCCCTCCTTCTGGAATAAAATAGCAAAGGTGCTAGATCAAAACTATTGACCGCAGCTGGAATAGGCTACATAGATTAGACTGGGACATTACCTATTAATTTAGGCGGGGATTGTAACCGCTATACGGACTTCACAAAGCTTTTAGATCTCACGTATAGACAAAGACAGATTTTATCCTTTTTCTTACTTGTATCAATACTTAAAAGTCAACTTAAGTGCTCTCGAAGTGTCTTATTATTAACTTAACAATACAAACGTGTCATAAGGCAGTCTTGAGGGACACGAAACAAGTCCAACATCGTCTGAACGAAATGAACTGAAACTAAAAACTTTTTCATCAAAAATTCGCTTTGTTTCTTTTGTGCCAATCGAGCGCTATTCTAAGGGTGACGACCCTCTATTTAAATGGAACCACAATAATCAAATTTGACTTTGTGTACACTGCTTTATTTAATATTATTCATCTACAATATAACATGGATATGTTTCACAGTATACATTATATAAAACCTATGTAATAAGTAACATGTTACATACAGCGTACATCGAGTATATATGTGTATTAACAAAACTATATAAAAACATTTTTTTATGATATAGATTTATATAATCTATAATATAAAAATAAGTCGGGTTTTCCTTCCTGACGCTATAACTCCAGAACGCACGAACCGATTTCCACGGTTTTGCATTCGTTGGAAAGGTCTCGGGCTCCGTGAGGTTTATAGTAAAGAAAATTTCAGGAGAAAAGCAGGAAAACAGGGAAAATCATTTTTCACATACAGCGCTATCTCTGAAATTATGTCAATTTAAAGAACCATGTCAAACATTTTTTCGATAAAAATGCTGTAAAATAGAGTCCTATCATATAGATTACTATTAATTAGAGTAATAAGTATGTAATATCATTTCGTTTAGGTAAAATTACAGGGCGAGTGAAACCGCTGGGCACAGCTAGTTAGCTTATAAATATTTTTTCTCTTGTACTTCATGAGGAAGAGCGTCAGTAACGTTCATGATAAGATTAGTTTCTCATCAAACGTGGGCACAGTTATCATGGTATAGCTTCTCTTGTTACTGATTTAAATTGAGGAGTAACTTTAGGATCAAAAACAAATGGAGTTGTGCATGTAAAAGATTAAAAAAACAGTTATATAAAGTAACACTTATCAATTTTAAACACAAAAAAAAGAATATTCTTTTTAAATGAAATGAGAAAATAAAAATGGAAACTTTAACCAAGCAAATACAGGGGAATGTTCCTTTCTTTCATTTTCCTTCAAGCGCATATTTTAAAAGAGTAAAATCCTTTACTGCTATATTTTAAGCGTCGCTAAATCGCTCGAGGCGGGGACGATATGACTTTCGCAGCCTTCTATTTGTAACCGTTCACTTGAGACCGAAAACCATATGTTAAAAAAATATAAAGTAAAAGTTAACATAGCTTAACATGTTACATTAGTGTATAAACACGAACTGCACTACATAACCGGTAATTTGGTTCTCCAAAAAGAGTGCCTGAGGTATGAATGTTTGTTACTTTTACGCTTTAACGAATGAACGGATCGTCATGAAATTTTGCACACAAATTGTTAGAGGTACAGTAAATTACATGGTGGTACTTTGCCCCGAAAATTAAAACATTCCCGAAAACTTAACACCTCACAATAACGGTCCTCATGCTAATATTTCCATGAATGAACCGTTAGTATGTTTTAACAAATAGAACTTTATGACACTGGTTACCTATTAGAAATTATTATACAGCTAGTACCTACATATTCTTCCATTCATTCATTCAATGCTTTAAGGAATTCTCTGCAACTCAAACTTAGTCTTAGTAATACTATGTCTTGAATGTGACGGAGGGTGAACCTCCGGTAGGTTGTCGGGTAATATCATCACATAATAACATGCTTTCTATCTCCTACCTTATAATATTTATCTACAACTCGTAATATTACTCCAAATACATTTATAACTAATGACATACATAATATCATTAACATAGCGTTTTCGTTGACATCTTTTCATTAGAAATCCAGCTTTAAATGCTAAAGTTTAATTAATTAAAAATGTCCATTGGTTAAATTAGGTCGGTGCAGTTGTTGATAAATAGTTCAATACATCCCAGCCGGATATTGTTTACCGGATCGGATGCGATATCCGCTGTACCGACTGCCCGGCCGGGTATCGGCCGGATGTCGGCGGGACTTATTAGCGTTCGTTCATTCCGAGACGAGCTTTGTCGAGCACAAATTGCTTCAGCTAACTGTACTATTGCTTCAATCTGTTTTATACAATAAGTAAAACAAATGACTATTTTAATGTTCAAAAATTAATTAAATAAATAACTAATATTATAAATGGAAATGTGTGTTTATTTGTTTGTTTCGCTTTAACGCGTAAAATATTCAACCGATCATCATCATTATCCCAACAAAAATACTGTCAGCTGTCACATGTTTTTAGTTTAATCAATCACAACTTATTGACATTTTGTTATTGTTATGTCATATATTATATAACCATGGCGACCGATTACAACTGTTGTTTTGACATTTACCTGTAATACCAAGTTATTATACGCGAAATAGTCATAAATAAAGACGCCCGACAGAAGTAATCACAGAATACAAATTACTCACGAGTGGAAGTGATAACTTGATTGCATACTAAACAAACACCGAGTAGAGAGAAGTGGAAGCCTTTGTCCGAAATACAGCTAGCGCTGTGGGTTAGAGTGAGAGAGGAGGCGTTTACCTACCGCTGCCGTATGCGTGAGAGGAAGGGAAGCAAGACAGACTGGCGCCGTAACGCGTTACGTAACGAAGCGGCTTACCCTCAGAAGTTATCACTTCAAAAATATTGCGTGAGAAACCGTGGGCAACTGCTAGTTTACAGTACTTTAGAACGTTATTCAAAATTTTATATCTAGATTACCTAGCTTCGATATCCGTGAAGATACTAACACATACACAGAATTAAGGGTTATGATTCTAAAATCTAAACCTGTTATTTTCTTTACCTTCTTCATTTATTTTGGTGAGTTCGATTATGTACTAGCTGTGGACCGGGGCTGTCATCTCTGTCTTTGTTTTATCGGAAAAGATATATAAAAATTGAATAATGACATCTAATTCTCACGCAACATATATACTTTTCTCTATCTATCTATCATATAAACAAACATACATACATACACACACATATACACACACACATCATACATACACAAATACCTTTTTATTGTCATTATTTAGGCTTGTTAATTGATTTCTTATTTTTTTTTCTTTTTGTTAATTCTTAATTTTAATGTTTCATTAGTAATTTAATTATGTTTATTGGCACTAAAATGTAAACTAAACAGGGGAAGGGATTGGCTCCTGAAATACAGGGCAACCTAGTTTGGGAGTCAAGTCTCTATTGAAAGTGACTGTAATTGTGTACAATAAAGCATTTCATTTATTATTATTGTTATAATTCTAATATTTTATCTCATTCTTAACAACAGATATTAAATCCATAAGCCCAATAGATGACGCTCTATAAATTATTAGATTGTTTTTGTAGGAATTTGCGTTTTTACTGCAAAGAAAACTAAATAAATAAATTTAAAAATAAAAACCTGATATAAATACAAAATTTCATCCAAATCTTAGAAGCCATGCCCGAGGTAGCCGAAATAAATTGTAGTATATACAAGAATTTCTCGCTTTATAACATTCAGTGTTCTAGTGTCTTTGTGTTGGTTAATATATAAATGTTTTCTATAAGGTATATCTGACGTATATGTGTACCTACGTATAGTCTGTGAACTAGACAACGTGTCTATGATTTCCCGCCATTACCGCCGCCGGCATAATGGCCGCCGTATCGTGTGTCTGCTCTAATTGAAAGTGGTTGCGATATTCGATACACATGTTTGTTCTTTATTTAAACAATACATGATACATAATTTATATACTGCAACCTGCGACTTATCAACGTCTATCGTTTACTTACTTAAATGAAGGTATTTTAGAAAGTATTTTATTAGAGATTATTTTGTTAATTTCTTGACTCTTAATCTGTCATATTTAAAACAAAAAAGCGGGCAAAGGTAAACCATCAGATTGTCCGATATACTGTCACATGCGTTTAGCGATTATGATGTTAACAAATATAGGTATTACCCCTGCTAATTTCTAATGCGCCTGGCTGCCATTTTTGTGACGTACTTTCTTGACGTTGAATACTCAGTATATTTGTTTTTAAAGTTTACGTTTTAACAGTGGTAGAGCTCGGAACAACAACATCTGTTGTACAGGGCCGGCTCGACAGGTGAAATACCACGACCTCATAGAAAACAGACGTGAAGTAGAAGTATTTCTGCGTTTCGTCTGATGAGTGAGGTGCCTCAGGCCCGATCTCAGTCCTCGTCCTTTTCCCATTCTTGCCTAATAAGGTCAGGACGGGAAAAGGAAGAGGATTAGGGAGGTGATGAATGGGGAAAATATCCTTTTTCCTCCTCTGACCATTAAAGGTAGGCAACGCATATTCAACTTATTTGCTTGTTGCGGATGTGTATGGGTAGCGCTCACTTAACATCAGGTGGTCTTGGTCGTTTGCCACCTTCTAACATAAAAAAAACGTGGATGTAAATTTGACAAAGTTCCAGCGCAGTATCAACTTGCGGGGGAAATAATTTCAAGTAAATATGAGAACGTGGACGACTCAGGAAAACGTTATGATAATGCCGATTCCCAAATTACATCCTGCTAAAGTTTTTTTTTTCTATATTTTTCGTCCAATTGCTAACCCATCCTAAGTATTGATTTAAAGAATTTTTTTCCAATTTATAGAACATTCAAAATGGCGTTAGCGTAGGCATGACAAGGCGTGATATTACCAAGTGCCAGTTGTAGCAGTAAGAAGGAACGCTGAGTCACTACGTCATATACGCCTAACGTACCGCCCGCAGTGTGCCAAGATCAACGTCTGCCAAGAACACGCCCGCGTAGGAAACAAAACGAAATAAAATAACATATGCTAGTTACTGATTACGTAATTTTGTAAACCTTAAAGGAATATCTTACGTTTTTTATTTACTTTAAATGGATTTATATCTTGGTATAACACCTCCCCGCATTCTTACTTAAATCCATTTCGAACCCTATATCAGTCTTACTAAAGTATTACAAAGGTGATTTTGGATGCCTATAGTAGGTATTTTTGAGAGTAAATTGGGTGGTCAAATGGTCTCTTAATGGCTGTAACAATTGTATCATAATGGCTTATAAGTTTTTTTAAATTCATTTATCGTTCAATTCTTACCAGCTTGCATCCATCCATCTTACATAAAATGAAATGAAATAGCAAATCTATTTGAATACTTTTGTCCCACAGTTGCGGCTATGATTTCCTGGACATCTACGAGTCGGGTTTCGACAATGATACCGAACACGCCGAAGAGTGGCTGCTACCTGGTCATCATCAGTATAGCCACGAGAACGAGGTAAATTCTCAACGCACCACTGCAAATGACGATATGAAACCTAGGTATAGGTTAAGTTAGGTAAACCTTTGTTTAAAAAATCACATATTGCTATGAAACACGTTTTATTATTATTATTGGCTTTATTGAATGCTAACAAAAACATAAGATCTCGTCAAAAATTTCAGTAAGAACAAATACGCTTCCATTATAAAAATAAGCTAGATGAGATAGGTGTTTAAAAAACGCTGTTATAGCTTGGTATGTCTTTGAACTTGAAACTACATTATCTATACATATAATAAAAATGTAACTGATCGCTGTCTGTACATGGTAGATATTTGAGAAAATCTATTATTAGGGGCCGTCATAAACACAATAAAACCAAAAACAATGATTATTAGAATTTTTGTCTGTTTGTCTGTGCGTTTGTTACCGCCAATCTCAGAAACGGCTTAACTGATTTGGGTGCGATTTTCACTAATGTAGTAAGCTTCACTTAACATTTAGTGTTGGTTTTATCTCAATCGGTTTATAAATAAAAAAGT
>JWHW01031277.1:0-13470 GCA_000931545.1 Papilio glaucus | reverse complement strand
TGATCCGTTTAATATTCGGATCCAGTTCATCGACTGAGAAAATATATTCTCTTGACAATTGTATAAGCCAACGTCTTGTCTTGTCATAAGACATTAAACTTTAAACTGCTATTAGAATTCATTCAGTGGGAAATGTATACGATTAGGAAAGTCCAGGATTTGATTAAATTTTATAACAAGTTTTTTATGGAATAAGGTGGCAAACACACTAGCAGATCAGTTAAGTGACCGCTACCCATAAGTAAGTAATCTGCAACATATCAGTCGTAGATGCGTTGCCTCCCGTTAGATAAAAGAAGGGATGAACAGGAAAAATAATATTTCCTTTTCCTATTCATCCCCTCTCCGTCCAATCCTCTATCTCTTTCCATCCTATCTTATTAGAAATGGATGGGAAAGGGAAGAGAGTTGCAATTGTGTCTCCAGCATCTCATCAGACGAAACACAGCATACTTCTACTTCACGTCTGCCTTCTTTGAGGTCGGGGTAATTCAGTGATAATTGACCATAAATGGCGTGAAGGTCTACTGGAGTTAAATGTCCACAAGTTTTTTGTTACTTTTAGTTACTCTTTTTATCCACCATTGACACAAAAATATAGAAATAATAGTAAATAATTTAATAACGATTTTCTACAGCTCCAACTAAACTTATGCTTCTGCTACGACTTGATATAAGACAATATGTGAACGCCGAATGACTGTTGGCGTTTCACCTACATGCTACCCATCATGATTTCTTTGTCTTGTAATTGATATTGGAAGGATATGTCAACTATTATTAGATTAGTCAACCTAACAGCAATATTATTAATTTACAGTTATACGTTTGAGACCAGTCCACAATAATACACACAACAAACACAAAACATTACTTATTCATTAAGCAACTTCCAATTCCCAAGGCGAGTTGGCGTCAGACAGGCAGCCGGCCGTAAAAACTGTAGACAAAACCTATACAGTTTGGAGTACTGTCATACTGTACCGACCTATAACGTGGGAAAAGGACGGGGAGATAATGATGACGTTGACTTCCATAGGCAATATTTTCTAAAGCACGCTGGTAATACTAGTTTTGCAAATTGATTCGCTTGAAAATCAAACAATTTAACAGCATTACTCATCAGGCGCACTGCAATGAGGCTCGATAGCTTTACGCCAGTAATCCGATTGGCGAGATTCATTAACGAATGAACGCAGCGCTGAACGGATACCGATCGGGTTTTGACAAAATACACTCTTCAAAATTAATTTACACTGTAATTATTGTCAATGTTTCATACGTTTAATAGAGAAAAGGAAATGTATGATCCTGAATATATGGGCACCACATATTACATGGAGCTTATATACCTAAATGTTTTTATACATATTTACGCTATTCTGTGACATCCCGTATCGAGCACACTTATGCAATGATTCCAACATTATGAACTGCATATGTAAAACACTAGATGTCTAGTACCATCTATATACCGATCAAGCTAATAAAAGCATAGTATATAAATACATAGGTATTTACGTATCTATGTAACGGATTTTTACGTCATGTCACTTACTTGTGAACGTCCAATCGACTTGAAAGTTTGCAGTCATATAGAGGACTAATGACAATACATTTTTTTTTTAAATTAGTCTTTTCTTTAATTGGAAAAATAATTACATTTTAAGATTGAGAATAACGCCATCTAGTAGAAGTAGAGAGTCCCACAAGATGGACCGACAATCTGGATGAAAGCGGCAGGGGACCGATCTTTTTGGTGATCAATGGGGGAAACCTACTGAACTGACTGAAAAGAAGAAAGAAGAAGAATTAATAGTTACAAAATGAAATAACAATAGGCAAAAAAACAAAAAACAACGGGAACCTTGCGTGCTTTCATTCGTGCAACAGATGTTGTTGTGGCGGGCTCTACCAATGCTAAACTGACGAGAATTCCTACAGGTATGGGAAGAAATGGGTACACTGCTACCCGAGTCAGATTCTATCAGCGCGGGCTGGAGGCGAGGCTCGGGGGCTCGTCTCTGCGGCGACTGGAGCGGCAAGCTGAAGCTGCTCCGCTACGAGTCGCGCACTAACGCGCTGCGCCTGCGCTTCCGCACCGATCACTCGGGACACTACGCGGGGTACCGCGCCAGGATCACCGTCGCTGACTGTGAGTAAATATTTACAAAAATAACTGTAAAACTAACCTTTGCCTCCTTCGCATAATAAAATATTGTAGCTCATCACACAAAAAACAGATAACCGCTATTAAGAAGTAACAAATTCTAGGGTACCTAGATTATCGCGTGAGACACCTGAGCAACGACTACCGCAGCTGGTGTTCCCATTACCAATTATTTACTCTGAATCGTAGACGTGTCGCTGATATGATGCTGCTGTACAATGTTTGTACCCTACCCTGTCGCTACTCGCCTGTCGACAGTTAACGCATGATTTTATGTTTGTACCCTAAAGCACTAAAGCTACCGAATTGTTTTACGTATCTTCTACAAAAACTAATTATGCGTTGATGCAAAATTTAAAAGAACTACCGTTGAAGCTTTGATCGATGCCACTTCTCAGTATTAAATGGAATGTAATCTAATGTATTCTCACACACACACGTGTATGGTACACATACACACAAACACTCGCCACACATACGTGTAAAAATCTGTAAAGGAATTGTATGAAGTAGTTATCAAGGCGTTATTGAGTTAGATGACTCGATGATGACTTTGTGCGTCGTGTCGTAGCTCGTAGCGGTAAGGAGTGTCAGAGAGGGCGAAAGTAATCTACTCTTGCAAAGTTTACTTTTATATTAGTAGAAAATTTCATTAAAATTTGTGTTAGAAATTATACTGGTATAACAGGAGGCATACAGCTACACCGGGCTTGAGGAGGCAGGACGGAGACGTCTAGCTGATGATTTTGTCATATTAATATATATGAAAAACTAACATTAACTTACAGTACTTGAATCATATATCGTATACACATACAATGATAAATAAAGCATTAAAAGTTTAAGTGAACAAAATAAGATAATAACTAGAAACATTAACTTCCAAAATCAAAAAATATTCGCAACAAACACACAAGTTGCGGATACGTTGGCAGTATCTTTTAGGAAATAAGGTTTAATTTAGGAAATATCAACTGTGAAAGACAACGTAGCGTTATTTGCATCGACATGATCCATTGTGTAGATCGTCTATTGTCTAAAATCAAAGTTATCCAATTCCAACTTTGTTTAGTTGTTGAACATCGTGCGATACGTTGTATCGTGGGTGAAGAAGTAGAGTTTTACTAACAAACAATGTAGAGCGAAACGAGAAACGACGGATGCGGGGAAGTCCCGGCGACAGCCATTCAAACAGTTAACAAACCTACTTTGCAACGTTATATTCAACTTTCTACAAGATAATTTTAACAAAAGTTCAACAAGAATTGTCAATTTTTAAATTCATTGGCACTGGTCTAAGATACGGCATAAAAAATTTATACCCTCATCGTTAGAAAACGGGACACTATAACTAAGACTCTGTGTGTCCGTCCGTTCGCCTGTCTGTCCGTCTGTCACCAGGCTGTATCTCATGATGATGTATTTCTGTTGCCGCAATAACAACAACATTTTCGTGTTGTGATATTTGTTCAAGAAGTAATTGCACAGAAAAAAGCACATTTAAAAAAGCAAATGGACTCGCGCACGAAGGGTTCCGGACCATTATATCTACAAAATCACGTTTGTTGTATGGGAGTCCCCTTAAATATTTATATTATTCTGTTTTTAGAATTTGTTGTTATAGCGGCAACAGAAATACATCATCTATGAAAATTTCAACTAACTAACTACCACGCTTCATAAGATACAGCCTGGTGACAGACGGACAGACAGGCGGACGGGCAAGCAGTCTTAGTATTAGGGTCCCGTTTTATCCTCTGGGTACGGAACCCTAAAAACCGTGCGGCAAGACGTTCGAGATACTTAAAATACATTTGAATTCCGTTCATTCAGTGAACGAATGAGTGAATGAGTGGGCGCTAACGACGCCGAATCGTTCTATACCCCTTTGAATGCGGCTTTGCGGATACTCGGCGCAAGGTTGCATAATATCCGTATAGTGATGAACATAATTTGTGTAAATTTAAAGATTCCTACGATTTTACTGATTTTAAAGCTGGTTTTTAAAGCTAAACAATACATGCATGTGGAGGGAGATGTCAGGACAAATGAGAAACGACCGCGTGTATAATCAACATCGCACCATAGTTCCGACTGATTGAAAAAAAGATAGTATAAGACACGGCATAAGAAATGTATACCCTCATCTGTTATTTGATCAGGACCTAGATTATATGTTAGATTATGTACATTTATAAATCACAAATGGGTTGCCGTGCTAAATTTAGGGCCAACACTGTTGAATCGTAAAAACCAAATTAGATTGAACCCTTGCGTAACGCCGCCTCTATGGGTCAAGTTTATGTGGTTGTTAAATGGATAATCCTGCCCCCTAGGACCACGTAACTTGGTACGTATAATCTAGGTCCTGATAAAATATATACATATAACAGACGAAGGTATAAATTTCTTAAGTCGTTTCTTAGACCATTAGAAACAGCATAAATTGGATTTAGGTATATATTTTTTTGTATTTTAAAGAAGAGCGCTGTCTATATTACTTGTATAAAGAAATGCCCTCGATTCCTTTGGATCTTGTCGGGGCCAAACTGCGCGTGAAACGACGCCGGGATAGCTTCACGCCTCACTGGAGGCCACTGCCCGGACCCTAATGTCTGCCAGCTATTTCATGGCTGCCAAGCTACGTTAAATTCAATCCCTTACTGGCAATATCAATTTATAGGAGAGTAAATTTTGCACACAAATAAGGTTGCTTCAGGGTGGCGAGTGAGCACAGTTTTTAAATTATTATTAGATATGTCACACGTCTCCAGTTTCTGATTGGTTTTGCGTGTATGTATAAGCCTGACCTCCCCCCCCATTCCACCACAATCCTGGATCCGCAACTTTATTTAAGGTTTCCTTGTATAAAACGAGCACAGGTTCCTACTTAGGTGAGGTGCTTCGCTAAGTTTAAAGCTTAAAGGGAGGTGTTAAACACTACCCCAGCGCTCCTGTCACTTTACAATTTATCTTTTAATAATAACAATTTATCCTTTTACTCGATTTACGAATAGGCTAAAAATTAATAGAAAAATTTGTTATCGTAAGTTTTCGTACGTATTACTTGTTGCCTCTTTAAGGCAAATAGTTACCCGAAAATACTTGACTGGTTAAGTCTTTTCCCTAAATTTAGGAGCCCATTACAATCCGCCGCCATTAAATGAATCCCATGGTTCCATTAAAGGTATTTATGACTTGCACAGTACCTCAGCTGTGTAGACTGTTAAATAATGCAAGTCGAAAGACTGACATCGACTCGAGGTTCTTTCTAAAGTTGACTAGCTTAGTAGTTATAGTACTAACACTTTATGGAGGTAGCTTAGCGTATACGTCTTGATATGTAAACTGGCAACTTCCGAAATCAATTACGTATCGATTTAATTAGTTTTCGTGTGTGATTATTTATGACTTTTATAGAGAAAAGATTTAGATAAGAAAAAGGAGATGTAGAAAGGAGACGCAGATTGAAATTGGGCCTCTTTTACCTCTCACAACCGTAAAAAGCATAAAATACCTCTCATTATTCTAGTCTTGTAGCGCCGTTGTTTCCGGTCGAGCCAGCCTACTCGTGAAACAACTATCGCTGCTAGGGAATTCCACTGTTGTTTCCTAACCTAAGCAAGCCTGATTATTTTATATTCAAATATAACAAGGTGTCATAAAGTAGCCATCTTTTCTTTTAAGGTCTGTACTGCATTCTTAGAATCGTGTTAGGAAATATGTTGGTGTCATGTGCCAGTACAGCACTACGCGGTCGTTCCGCTTGGCCTAGTGCGATGGAACATTGTGAGGCGGCGCATTGTGGATTGCCGAGAGAGACGCTCGTGAAAATATCTAGCAAACGTATTTCCAGTTAGGTTCACAACTCATGAAATTCTAATTCTTGTTAGTTTTCTTACATAAAATCGATAGAGGAAATATCAAATAGAATAATAACATTAGAAATATAAGAGAAATAATATTCTAAAGGATTGTAGAGATTGAAGATTGGATCTGATATAACATGCCATCTCTTTTATATTCACCGGGATAGACAGAAATAGCAATAGTTTGTCAAATATTACATGGTAAAGCCTTATTTAAATTGAATAACGTCACACAATTTTTGATAAATTGAACTCAAATTTGGCACGGTGGCCTTTAATAAATATTAGGTAGCAATCTCTTGTAGGGAAAATAATGTGACAAAAATTATGAATAACCTATGAAAAAAACCTATAAAGTGATATTTTTAATTTATTGTCTTCAGCAAATCTTTGAGTGTACGTGGAATGCTTTGAGTTGCCCCACAAAGAACGGTCCGTCCGTCCGTAATATTCCCGGTTCATTTCGCGAACGCTAAGGTGATTACAATACGCCTGACGATTATTGGAATCCTATTGAAAAGGCTCAGAATTTAATTTTCAATTCACTGAAGACGACTTCATCTTCGATGTAATCCCCGGATAGATATTATGCAAAGATACTGTCGTTCCTTTGGACTGTAAAGAGATGGGTGAAAATTAAAAAGGTCGAATGAAAATCACGTTTTTTCTCTGATAGCTCCCCTAAATATTTATTTCAATCTGTTTTTTAGTTTTGTTGTTATAGCGGCAACATAAATACATCATCTGTGAAAATTTCAACTGTCTAACTATCACGGTTCATGAGATACAGACGGACGGACAGCGGAGTCTTAGTAATACGGTCCCGTTTTAAACTTAGGGTACGGAACCCTTGTTGCGTTTTACGTCAAAAACACTATACCGGTGATCATTGCTTAAAATATTTAACCTTAATTGAATTTTAAAATGCCAACTGTAAGTCGCGCTGGGGCTGCGTCCAGTACTCTCAGAGCTCATCCAAATCCTTCAAATTCTTCTTTTGCTCGACATGCACACGTTTCTTACTTTTTTTACTCAAAAAGGGAGAGAGCTGTGTCCAGCAAGTATTTAAATGAATATTTGAAGGCAGTAATTTGACAGTGGCTTTGGTACAACCTTTAACAGCCAAATGGAAAGAGTAATAGACGCTTTAAAATGCAGACAAAAATGATTTTACTTTATTCGATAAGCAAAAGCAAACCCAGAACTATACATAACCCAAAAGTAAACATATCAATGTCCTTTAATATTCTATGGCATCGTACTGTCCAAGGTTTATTGTAACAATGAAGACAAGTATAAAATTCAATAACATTATCTCACAAACACAAAACCAATTAAACATTGTATAGCTAACAATTAATCCTTGAAGTTATAATTTCAATAATAAATGTACAAATTTTTGTGTAAAATATAGTTAAACATTTTTTTGTTCTATTGTAAAAAAAATATTTGAAATGATTGTGTAATTGTGCCTACAGCTCAGACGTGCATGGACCCCAAGCAAGTGTTGTACAACGGGCACTGCTACTTATTTTCTGGGTACCCGCGGGCCTCGTGGACGACGGCAAACCAAGTGAGTCCTCATTATTATTAACTAATATAAATGGAACACTCACCAAGCTGTGGATAGCTTAAAAACTCTCACTTTTTAATCCAATTCAGGGAGATTTGTATTCAATCGTATTTGTTAGAATTTTAAAAAGAAATTTGAAATTTCTTGACCGGTGAAATACCACAACCTCACAGAAGACAGGCGTCAAGTAGAAGTATTCTGCGTTTCGGCTGATGAGTGATGTGCCGGAGGCCTATTTTCAGTCCTCTTCCCCTTCCCACCCTTTCCTCATCAGGATAGGATGGGAACGGGAAGAGGCTTGGACGAAGAGGGGTTAACGGGGAAAAGGAAATATCCTTATTTGTGCCCTCCTCTGTCCATTAAAGGTAGGCAACGCATCTGCAACACATTTGCTGGTTGCGGATGTCTATGGGTAGCGTTCACTTAACATCAGGTGATCCGCTCGCTCGTTTGCCACCTTATCCCATAAAAAAAAATATAGAAATTAACCTTCGTCGTTAATATGTACATTATTATTTGTTTTTGAAACTTTTGTGACACTTAGATATTCCAAAGAACCCTCTTTTTTGTGCGGTTTACAAAGGTTGGAGTTGTACTCGCCAGTATAACTGCAGTGTTGAAAGCCTTGTCCTACCAAATTTAAGTAATTGCTTTGAAAGATAGATGCTATTTTATAGATAAGAAATTTGGTAATTTTTTTACTTTTACTACGACTTTTGGTAATTATTAATAATTAAAAAATAAAAGCAATATTTCACCAGTCATTTGTGGTGTGACTCTGGTGAATTATTCCAATAATGAACTTAGTAATAAAATAAAAACAAAAACAAAATGGGTTCAATAGTTTAATTGTTGTCTTTTTTACTTGTAGCAGTGTAATTTATCTTATCTCATTTGTTTTTAATGAACTTATGTCTTCATCAACGTACATTAGTACATCGAAAGCGTAGTTCTAGTAACTAGTAACTAGTAACTTCATGTAGACAGTTCCAAAGATATCGCAGTACATAAGTGTCTTTGATGGGCGTAGATAATCAGTACGCTCGCTAACGAGCTGTGATCGATTTCCCGAAGTCAAACTTCTCTCGATTTGGTAATCAGTACTAACGATAATTAGTTGTAACCAAATTCTCGAAGTCGAACTTCTCTCGGTACGATACTCGAAGTAATTTTGTTACTAATGTCATAGTAGTTGTGCCGACGGATTCCTCGTTGATAAAATTTAAAAACTTTCCAAAGTTTGTTTACATTTTACATATCAATTTTGTTCATTGATTGCATAATAAAAGACGTACGGTTTTATGTTTAATATACCATTAGTCTTTGACCTTATTGACCTCATTCCCTGCTTTGAAACAAAGCTAATTTCTCTCATTGTGCGAGCCCGCATTCATGATAAGGTAAGAATCCTTGGATCCCATCACAGCAACCTAAATGCCTTAATCCCGCTGGGATCAGACGAAAGCCTCACTAACGACTGTAGAAACCCGCCAGGTATTTCTTCAGACGTAACACATTTTTTAACGTTAACTATTACTGAATACTGGTTTTATATTTTTTTATAAAATGAATTAGAATGTGACATTTAATTTATTTTAATCAAATTTCTACATTTGTATCTCTTTGTAGTTTTCTACAAAATTTGCAATCAATATATTCAACTCAGCTTTAACGGAATTGATCCATCTGTGGTCCCGTCAAAAACAAGAACATGATTTAAATATATTGAAGGCTAACAATCATCCTCAGAAGTCTTCTTTCCTCTGGATCCCGAGAAGACCGGGCTTTGTCTTCATCTACAAAATGTTGTTTGTAGAACAAACATACATCAAACAACTTGCATATGCAAATATAGTTCGTCTTGAAAGTGTATCTGGATATCAAATTCCCTTTCCATCCCTTCCTTTTTTCCTTCTTTTTTAAAGTGATCAATTACTTATTTGTCTTCTTCTATAAAAAAGGCTATATAAAACGTTTAACTTCCAGGTGTGCGAAGGTCTGAACATGCACCTCTCCTCCGTCCACACAGCAGAGGAAGAGCGTTTCATTGTGTCCGGGATCAGACAGAGCAGCGACTATAGCGCCGGCTCTGTCTACTGGCTGGGAGCGAGGATTGGGAAGTCTGGACAAAACTTCAGCTGGGTGGATGGAAGTTCTTTTGATTACCAAGCGTGGCCACTGTACAATGATACGGAAGATATCGATGAAGCGTGTTTGGGTGTCCAGGTATGTACTGGTTTTGAGGAGGTTCTCGTAATGCTAAATACATAAACGCTACCACTACCCATCAACGTGCACAACAATGAGAGCAGTCACAGATGGGTTGGTGATGGACTTAGCTTAACTGAAGATGTGTTTCATGTAGTTTCTATGCAACAATCTAAATCTAACATAATATATGTATCTTCTAATAAATTCAAGCTAGGAATCAATCTTATTACTTCAAACACAAAGAATTTGTTCGATGACTAATTGGTACTCCCACAATCTAGCCCCGTAACCTTCCCCCATGCGCGACTTCCTCCCCTCCCTATATCTATTAAAGTAAGCCCAAACTCGAAACACTAAAATACTTATTCAAACTTTTGAAAATAACTCGATTGTTTGAGTTTTCACTCATCTTTATAATTGAAGGCCGTACATTTATTTTAGACGAATCATTTTAGAATCCAACTATACTTACATAGCGTGTTCTAGAAATAGTATTTTGCAATAAAACAATTCATACTTCGAAGCAAATTCTAGTACAATTTATGACCGAACAGCGAGCAGATTGATTAAATACAAAAGAAAAAAACACATAAATTGATATAAAAAACAGATAAGCCAAGCCTGAACTAGTTAAAGATATAATTGTATTAAATCAAAGAAGCTTTTTCTGTACCGATTCATTTAGTCTCGTCGCAGCTAATCTAGGTATTAAGGTTAAGATTCCGATCGAAATGAATATTCTAGATTTCTTTTGCTCTAATCTCCTCGATTTAGTTTCGAATTATAAGGATTCAGATTAGGGACGTTTAAACGATCAAATAAGATCAACAAATTCCGAAGGGACGGATTAACGAACAGACGGACAAGGAATAAATTAAACAAAAATTTAAACATACATTTATCATTGCAACCACTTATCACTTTTTACCCAGACAAATACAAAAAAGGCGCCGTAGGTACAGCGAGCAATAATGCTATACTTCGTATCTTAGTCTCTTCACAGCCTAAACCTTTTTTGTGCTCTGTACAAACACGCTACTATGACGTCATAAGACTTGGGTCTTATATTATTCTCAACATACACGTTTTGACAGTGGAGAACATCCCCGGTGCCGTCTCAGCCTAGCGGGCTGTACTGGTCGCAGCACAGGTGCGCTGTCACTGGCGGATACGTCTGCAAGCGACGGCTCAACGCTGAACACGTCGTCAGGAACAACACTGTGGAGGGCAACTCAGGTACTATAAAGCAAAACCATCAACATATTTCTCTACATATTATCAATGGGAAAATATGTGTAAGATCCGCCTTCCTGGGATCTGTAGGCTGATTCATGCGTCCCTGTCTCAATGGCGCAGGAATGTTGCATGCAATTTCTTGTAGTCTACATTAAAGTACAAACTTCTATATAAGGAGGCATCCATAATGATTTTGTATTATAGCATCTTTCACCTCATCTCCATGTGTTTGATTGTCATAGAATGATTTTCCACGTGCAGGTGAGCTGTCGAGCCCGAACCACCCGGGCCTGTACGACAACGACGTGGAGTACTGGGTGCACGTCGAGGGGCCGGCGGACACACGGCTCGTCTTCGTCTTCCACACCATCGACTTAGAGTACCAGAACGATTGTTTGTACGACTTCGTCGAAGTAAGTTTACAGTCAAATTCGATTTACAATAGGTAATATAATACAACAGCTAGGTATACAACACATTAGTTCCCTGCTCTCATCCAGTAGACGCCCTCAAACTTGACCAGACTAAAAGGCAGGGAATTATATATTACGTTGTCTTACAACAGTAGTAAAGTGTGTTTATAATTATTTTTTTTTTAATATTTATTGTATTTAGTTGAAGGATGGCTTCAGTACGAAGTCTTCGCGTTACTGCGGCTCGTTGGGGGAGACGAGATGGGTCGCCACCAGCAACCAAGCTGTTCTACACTTTCACTCCGATTACAAGTAAGTTTATTATAAAAACACAACACAAATGAAATTTTATTACACGGTGATATCGTCAGTAATATTTTCACAAAAAAAATTAACTGTTACCAACAAGCAACTACTACAACAAAACACAAATAGTTACACACTTAACGCAAGAGACCAACTTCACGATAAGTAATAGATAATTTAAAATCAAAAAACTCGACTGACATATGACATATGATTACCATCAATCATCATCATCATATAAAACTCCGGGGAAGAATACGAATCTAATGATGGCTCCCTCTTCAAAATCGGTCAAGCCCATTAGGCAGGTCACAATGGAACATACATACATATAATATGCGCGAGAAACATTACTCACCATCTGGGTCTTTCGCCTTAATTTCCAGCACCCAGGGCTCTGGCTTCTCTTTATCTTGGACCGCGGTAGAACTGGCCGGTTGTCCTTCGCAGACTTTCACATCGAAAGAAGGCCAGCTGCGAAGCCCAAACTACCCGCACTTCCTGCTGCCCGGTCTTGACTGCACCATCGACATACTGGCACCTTCAGGTTAGATAGATTGGTAAATCTTCACACTTGATTACTGAATGTTTTATTTGTGATTGGCCAACTAACGTAGTCATAGTGTAATGTGTGTTCTATTTAATGCAATATAATTTATTATCTAAACCAAGAAATTGGAAAGGAAATTAAACGATTAGCCTTCTAGTGTCAAGCCTTCTTAGTTAGGAATATGAAGGGATCCCCTTCATATTTCTTTGGTGCCAAAATAGGCCTGTTATATTTTGAAAACATTGAGCTTTTTTGATTTTATGTGTAGATACAGTAAATAAAATAAAATATTTATGTCTGGGTAGACTTTGATCACTTGTTTCGATGTGCTTTAACCGCATGTTACCCGGATGCCTGTTAAGGGTGCACTTTCATTATACCTGTAGTAAAAGCCTATTTATTACTTATGTCAGTAATCTAATAAGCTTGTTGAAACGCTGTTGCTCTCTGATTCCGTTGTCTAAAAAAAATAACCCGTAAATGACAGAAAAGTTTTTTATTTAGGAAAACGAGTGTTTCTGAACATCAGCCATTTTGATTTTGGCTACGGAACGTTCGAGAACGGAGTACCCATCAACGTGTCTGACGCCATCCCGGAGGATACATTCCTGGAAGTCCAGATAGACCTCGACAGTACGCCGATACGGCCGTTTGTTGATCCCAAGATTCTTACCAATGGTCTGTTCGTGTCTCAATCTGAAGTGCTGAGGATAAGATTAAGGACCGGGGAGAATGTGACCGGCGCTGGATTTCTCGCGCTGTTCAAGACTGGTTGGTACTTATAACTTGTATTTATTCCAGTTTTAACAAATATTCATTCGTTTATACGATTGTTCGTTCGTTCATCAATTAGTACATTCGCCCGACTATTCGTTCATTCATTTACTTGTTCGTTTATTCATTTGATTTTTATATAATTACTAAACATTCATTCAATTCCAGTAAGCTATCTCAACTTAAGTCATGTGGTGGAACTAAGAGACCAGCGATCTGGTAGACTGTCAGCCCCTAACTGGCCGGACTCGCCTCCTTTAAGAACTAAGATCTCCACCAGAATCATGGCACCGCACGGCCACACACTATCGGCTGCCTTCGCAAAGACACGCCTCGTCGCACCTCCTTCACCGACCTGGCCTTGCGGA
>JWHW01031270.1:137502-153786 GCA_000931545.1 Papilio glaucus | reverse complement strand
CTGGCCCGCCTCTCCACCGAATCTAATGCCGCGAGTTGGTATTTGGCTGCACCTGCCCAGATATGGCAGCAGTACTCCATACACGGTCGGATCTATTTAGTATAAAAATATAAATATTTAGAAATAAAAATAGGTATGTGCTATGTTATATATGTACAATTTTAGCTTCAAACCTAGCACGCACGAGTTACTTTTATTACCGTGACTATTTCGTCACTCATACTAAGTCTGTGGATATGTATGGCGATGCGCGAATGTTAAGACGTGACAACTGGGTGACATTTTTGTACGCGGACTGAATGAACGGACGGATGAAACTGTCACCTGCTGTCACCGAGCCGTTAGGTTTTCACAGCGTGTACGGGTGATGAAATTGCGTCAACCTCCCCATGGTTCTTTCACCATTTGCATTGCGACTATTGACCTCGGCAAAAGCAATATAACGTTAACATCTACGCAAAACGTGAACATAAAGACGATATTGATAATGAAATTTCTACCACTCATCCTAAAATAACAAAAAAACTTTTTTGGATATTCTCGAATTTTATAAGACATATTGAAGACTGCCACGTCGTAGCCTATCACTCTAGAGTATACCCCCCATACCCAGTACTCTTTTCGTTTAATTTTTTTCTCCTGAGTCTAATGCGTTCACAGACAACGACCGTCCCTTCAAAATCCACATAGACAAATGAGGATTAGATTTAAGAAAAATACTGATACCCTTCGAGAGCGCACTGCGCTTTGGTAACAAAAACAGTGACCATTGTCACGTTTTTTTTTTGTTTTGTCATTGACATGACAACCGCAACCATGAGGAAGCATATTTTGAAAGGCCATAAAGTGATACTCGATAAGGAATATTAGTAATTTTACCCAAAAAATGGTGGCAATTAGAAGGAAATAAAGCGACAAAGGGGTTTTGCAGTTTTGTAAATAATTAAATTAACAGTAGAATTGACAAAGATTATTTTGGGTTAAATTAATAAATGAAAGCAAAAACTAGCTACAAATCGTTGAAGTACAGTACAATTTGTGTACGACTACTAGCGCCATAAAATCTATTACAAAAATCGCACTTGCGTTCCTACGGCAGATTTTTAATTTAATAAACATTACTAACTAATAACCATTATCAAATTATATTGGGTTTAAAATTCAGCTCAAGTTTATGGTTTGTCGGGGAGAAGCGAACATTAATTTATAAAAGTAATTAACACTCTACAAACAAATCGTTTTCCGTTCTCACACACGGAGATATAACATTTTACGTGTTTAAATAATTACATACATTTAAAAGGGAATGTGCGAGGACGTTAATGTGTTTCGGTTTTAATCAACATTCCGAACACAGAGTTTACACGGATGTTACCCTTTGTCACACGGATTCTTATTTTCAAACTTCCTTATACAATTTTTCGTATTTCCTTTTAATAGAAGAAAAGTATTAAGAAGCTTCGGTTCTATAGTTTTGTGATGCATGTACCTATTTTTTATTATTTCAATAGTATTAGGTCCTTGGACCCAAGTGTCACTGTCGGATGAATGCGATACGCAGGTAGCGCACCTTCAGGTCCTTTGGTGGTGCGAATGTTCATGGGCTCTACTTCAAAAACTTAACATGTGGGGACAGTTAATTTTTCAGTGTGATAGAACAAGTCGCCATATTTAGTATATTTACATACGCGAAGGGAAATCATTCAACAGGCGTTAAGGAGTAATGCGAAAACGGAGGCTTGTAATATTTGGCATAGTTAGTTTGCTAATATTTTTAAATAAAATGTTATGCTAATGTTTTTACATGCCCCATGTGTTGCAAATATTTTAAATTAAATAACATAAATGCCCATAGTTTACGTACATCCCATTACATATATATACATGGCGTCATTTATGTTATTCTGCATTGGCTAATTCACCTTATAAAATTGTTAACACTGTAGAAGGCTATCTGTTAAGCTGATTTTTAAAGATAGAGATATCGATATTATAGAAAAACAAGGCAAAGATTGTTAAAGCCATCGGTTATAGTAGGTACTCGTAGTGTTTGTTATACCAGGGCCGTATAACAACCATATTGCTCTCCGACTACAAAAATCAGCCTGCACTTTACGTCGTCGATGGAAGCGGATTCGAAAGTGAATAATAAATAAATAAGTATACGCTCACGCCCGTAACCCAGAGGGGTAGGCAGAGATCATGGATTTCCATTTGGCGCGATCCTGGCACACCTCTCTCGCTTCTTCTACATTCATAAATCTACGCATACATGCTCGTCGGTTATGGGTGCTCCTTAAAAAAAAGTGAATCTATAATTTCAAATAACATGACGGCATTAAAAAGTATAAAACGAGATTACTTTCGTAATTTTGTTAAGGCGAATCTTATTTTTTTTATTTATAGTTAGCACCTCCATCATTATTTGTACCTTGTACGTATGATATTAATACGCGAAGAGAAAATTTTAAGAATATTGGGCGCACGGAAGTGGCCTCTCTCATAGGCCTCTCATAATGTATGTGAGTGTTATGCTGATAAACGGATGAAATGTGAGTGCATGCGTAACAAAAAAAGAGTTTTAGATACGAATGTGGCGGCATACGTCGGTAGGGGTACGCCTAAGAAAAGATGGATTGCGTAAAAGGTGACATGATTAAGAAGGGAGTGACGACTGAAATGAAGGATGATAGATCTATGTGGAAGTCGAAAACATGTTATGTCGACACCACATAAAGCGGGAAAAGGGCATTGAGATATCTGGTAATATAATAAATATGAATTTGATTAACGTCGTTATTTAGAAGTATTTTGGTCACTGTGACATGTTCATTATCTCTTTTACATTTTAACGTTGAATACCAATAGTTGGCAGTACATTTAATCGCGTATCAAAGATGTCTAAGCGTTCAAATGAGGCAAGTCGAAATAAGCGGTGGCTGGTGGATTTGTTTGAAAGGCAATCACAAACTCGGTCCGCATTGCATACCGGCGGTGAAATGAAATGGAACGGCATTTGCAATTCAAATACAGATCTGCATACAAAAAGAGAACATATTTTTAAAGGACACGCATATGAATCTAGAATTTAGATACGTTACTGTGTGCTAGGTTTTTTTTTTTAAATGAACTAAGGCAGATTTATTTTTCATGTATTAAAGAAGAAAGTGACTGACTAATATATCATCGCACAGCCCAAATTACTGGGCTGTGCGGGGCTTAGAGACTTGAAATTTTGCACACATCTTTCTGTTATTACGAGACGAGTAAGGATCATCCCCTAAAGCCCTAAAGTAGGGGACGAAAGTTTGTATGGAGATGTCTACCCATGCAAAGCCGGAGCGGGTCGCTAGTATTTTACATCTGTTGCCCCATTCTTCCATCCTCTTCAGTTTTAATAAACACGAATATATTCGTTTATTAGTAATCATTATCTAAAAGATATTCAATGATACAATCACAGTACTGTTTTATTTTTTTCAAAGTTAAAATATTGAAAGCCAAAATATTCCATCATAATTAAAGATTGGTAAATAAGATAAACCTACTATAATTATAATAATATCCTGGGACAGAATTCACACACGGCCATCTGATCCCAAACTAAGCAGAGCTTGTACTATGGAAACCAGATAACTAATACTTTTCTTTTGTAAATACATACTTAAATAGATAATTACACTATACATCTCAAAGGCAAGTTAAAGACCAGTGTTATATTAGAGACTCTTAAACGGGCAATAATAAAATATTTTAATAAAAGCTATCTCAGAACATCGTGTTACTGAAGATCGTAAAGCTTCACATAAAGACACAAGTACTTTTGCCTTCCCATATTTTCTCTAAGGAATTTTATATTCTCGTTAAAATATATCTGTTCATAAAAATTCATATAATTTTTAGTCGTATTTCAAAAATCAAATTCGCACAATTCGTTTACTCGTACCATTTATATATGTAGGTCTTCACTTCAAAACTACTGTACATTTTACTATTGAGATATATTGGAATTTGGGAGAGTATTTAATATAATAGAGGAAGAGTTCCCACAAAAAGGCTAGCATCAATGATAGCACCCTACCCTAGCATTGTCTTGTTTTATTATGAATTAACTACCGCTTCACTATGATCCCACCTCACGTTAAGTGGTGATGGGGTCGAGAGATAGTACGAATTAGTTTAGTAACAGCCTATTCACTCTTCTCTAAAAGATACCCACGGCATAATTCGACGGAAACACTGATCCACCACCATCCATCCGTCACCATTGATTGCGGATGTTATTGGGACCGGGGGTCACATCTGATGATTTGTTTATTTGTTTGCCTGCTTCTACGGAAAAAGAACACTCTTTACTCCTTTCCTTCAATTGAGGGGATTAATTTAAATTGTCGTCCCATTTTTCATCTCAATTTTATTTTTCAGCTATTTATATACGAAGTTCATCTCATTCTAGATTAATCTGCTATACCAAAATCAGAATTACTTAAGCATTTATATTAATAGAGGAACTGATGGATAACTTATTATTATTCGATCAATGATGGTACAGTATGTGACTGTACTTTCGTTAGGCCTTTCCCGGTCTTATTGAACGTTTTTTTTCTTTGTAGATTGTCTGAAAAAAGTGTATATTTGTTTTGCTCAAGGTAACAAAAATATTCAACCGCACTGGATGTTACAAGAAAAAAGGAATTTTAGATGAAACCAAACAACTCCATCTGAATAATATTTCGGTGGCGCGTACGAGTTCAATTCGCAAATGCAAAGGCACAATTTACATGTAAAGTTTCACCTACACTTTTATGGGACTTTGGTATAAGTTTGGGAATACGAGCGGGAGAAAGGTATCTACATAATATTTTATGTCAGTTTTTCTTTTTCAGTCACAGAGTGTAAAATATCCTCACGTCTGTTCTTCTTATAGGGTAGACCAGACTAGACAGAAATATTATCTACATTTAATCGAGCGTCCAAAACTTGAACTAATCGTAATACTTGTATAATTACACCCACGTTATATATCTGTTAACTAAAGCTGGCATCTTCAGAAAACGTACATTGATGCAATTTCACTATACAGTTGTTCTAGACTGGTTTAAGTAAGGTTGGATGGTTGTAAGAATCGTTAATTAAGTGAAATGAGAAAAACACCATTCTGTATTTATAAAGTGTAGCAAAAACAAAAAAACAATAACTGCCTCCTTTCTACTCATACTTTGACCGCGCACAAGAAAGACGGACATACTTTTCATAAGCACACAGCACTTGCAGTGCGACGTCCCGCAACGCAATTATTCACGGACACTACACAAGCGCAACGTATGAATGTGTGAAGGTGCCAGCTTTAGTAAACCAACCTATAACTAATTCAATTTAGTTGATATGGATAAGCTATGAAGAAATGCTATAATTAAGCGCTAAGCGATCTGTGTATATATGGCAATGAAATATATTGAGTTCATGGTGTCGTAATGTGATCGTTAGATTTTACACTCTCCCATTTCGTCACAGTGAGGGTTTTTATTTTTACATAAATGACGAATAATCCATGGTATCCCATGGATTATTCGTCGTATGGCCTACGTCGAGCTGTGGACGAATATCGGCTGGAACGCGGATGAAAAATTGAGCGGTTCCGAAGGTGCTATTTTTCACCATTGTTGGATAAAAAAATTAAATTGTAAGAAAATTGAACAAAAAATTGTTGAAAACATTTTATTTAAACCGCACTTTAGCTAAACTCGTAATACCGACATCGAAGGATCAAGATTCTGTAATTCTGCTAAGCGTCAGTTGGGATCCTATCTTCGTATCGCTACGTTGACTTAGGAATACTATTTTAAGCAATGCAGTGATTAGTTCGATGCTACAAATTTTGGATTGCAACTCAACCTTTTTTTACCGTTTACTGAAATAAAATTATTTTAACGAAATTAATTTTGTTGAAATAGCGACTATTCTGTCAAAATGCTGACTTTAAAATTGCTAGATACTAAATATGACGCTAAAAATCAAATGAAGCTTGTCATATCTTTTATTAAATGAAAAAAGATTAAGAGTAAACATTAGGGAACACAATGTAATCGTTGGTCCGCGACTCTACTTCAATACGTATTGCATTTACAGTTAACATATACTAGTGTAACTTGTGTGGTGTACAATGTAATGTAATATAATGATCAATAAATATTATATTTTATTCTATTCATTTCATTGTATACAGACCGTCTCGCATAGGAACAGAGAAGTTACATACGAACAAACATATGTGATCTTATTTTTATGGCAGAAGGTGACAAACGAGCAAGCGATTAACCAAATATTAAGTGACCGCTATCCATCGGCAACAAACAAATCAGTTGCAGATGCGATGCTAACCTTTAATGAGAAGAGGAGGGGATAAAAAGAAAATGGTTATTGCCCTTTCATCCTGTCCAATTCTCTTTTCCTCTCCACCCTTTTCTTATAAGGAAAGGATGTGAAGGGGACACAGAATACTTCTACTTCACGTCTGTTTTCTGCACAACGAATGAGTTCATTGCGGGCTCTAACACTGTATCATCTACAATTGATACACAGTTGCATATTACAACTATACCAAACATTAGAAGTTATCTATACGTGTCATTTGATAAACTAAGAAGTCGACAAATTATAATAACGTGATTTAGGTGGCAGTAAAACGTTAAATGAAGTATCAAGAGCAGGCGTCATTAAGTTCAGCCGACTCATTCACGTTACATGATTACATCCGCTCCGCTACAGTTCCTAATGAATAAAGTTTTTGCTCGGTTCGTGACATTTCGTTTTGCGGCAATTTCTGAGTACGGTTAGTTGATACCGTTTAGTAAAATTAAAAAATACGCAATCCATAAAAAGTGTGGCCAGAATTGAAAACTTAGGACCAGGAAACCAATTTTTTTTTGTCATTCAAATTCAATGTGTAATTTTTATTTTGAGTGTTAGTCTTAAAATGTTGTGTATAGGAAGAATACATCATTCAAATGAAAACTACAGAACGTAATCTAGAATGTTGATATCTATTACTCTAACATTAAAATGTTGATATCTAATGTAAATTAACAAAATTCCCCCACATACAATGCACATCCTAACTTTTTTATTATTAAAGTTTAGGTTTTGTCTTTCATATAAAATTCTTTTATATGACTAAATTTTCTTTGTTTTATATATATAGTAGATGCAGAAGTTAGCTTTAACTTAATACTTCAGTTTGATATTATCAAAATACGTAAACATTACATAGCTTGCAATATGTTATACCATTTGCCATATATTTTAGCACAAATATTTTTTTTTTCCGCAAAAGCACCGAATGCCGGCTGTGAAATGTGCGATTGAGGGATGAATAAAAGCGTAGGGTCGTATTATTTGGTCATATTAGAATGACGTCAAAGAAGCTTTCTCCGGTCTTGCGTAGGCAAGTAAAATATTATGGCGGCGATCTTTTATAATAAACGAAATAAATGCGCCCACCGACTTTACGTCAGAGAATGTAAATTGGTTTTTAGTTTTTTTTTCTCTTTTTATTACTTCCTTCCTGCCATTCAAGATAACTAGCTGAATTTCTATCTTTATTAAATAAAATAATACAAAGGAGTTACGATGTATGGGACAATGTGTACGAGCGTTATAGATTAAGTTGCATTAAAAATTATGTATATGTAAATAATGTAAAAAAAGTAAATATGTATTATGAGCATCCACAAATTTATATTGAGCTGTTTAATTCGTTTGTTGCACATAAAAGTATATAATATTTATTGTTGTATATAAAAGTATTTAATATTTTGAAGTAAAGGTTAAATAAATACTTGTTTTTGCCAACAACCAACCTGGTGTCCATAGACATCTCTCTCTTCTTCATCTGTGTGTAAGACAATTTTGTTTGTCGCCATTTTTTAATGTTCCTGCAAATGTATTGCTATTTGCGTGGTTTCACGCCCGATGAGACGACTCACAAGTATGTACGAGCGCATAGACTTAGTATTTGTTAAACGTGAACCCCTCGTATTTTTTAGGGTTCCGTACCCAAAGGGTAAAACGGGACCCTATTACTAAGACTCCGCTGTCCGTGCGTCTGTCTGTCTGTCCGTCTGTCACTATCACCAGGCCGTATCTCATGAACATAGAAAGATGAAATTTTCACAGATGATCTATTTCTGTTGCCGCTATAACAACAAATACTAAAAGACAGAATGAAATAAATATTGAAGTGAGGCTCCCATACAACGGACATGATTTTTCGCCGTTTGTATAGATTCGCACTAGACTAGACTCGCACTTGGCAGGTTTTTATTAAATAAAAATTTTCCTTGCTACGCTGCTAAGTTTTACTACCCTGATAACTTTTACAAAGATCTTATTTGCATAACTTAAAGAATTTTACGTCAAAATAGGCCAAAGAAATATAACGTAATGCATTAAAGGGAAACAAACTTTAAGTAAATAGCCCGAGATTACATTTCGCATTGGAGAAAGCGTTGTTTACTTACGAAATGGACTTCCGTCAGGAATTGTTTTGTTTGGTGTAGGATTCGCTTATAAACTTTTAGTAATGTTAGCGTAGCGTAGTTTGCGTGATTAATGAATTTTAAATTGATATGTTTGTTTGACGTGGAAAGATAAATAGCATTAAACTTTTTAAATTGACATGATATATTAGTTAGGGCTTTGGTAATGAGTTTTCTAGGCGCGGTTCGCATTTAAGGTTCGATATTTATATTTAGCGCTTGTATAAGTTTTAGGTTGCTATACCTAAGATTTTCCACAACACCACAGGCAGTGCAGAGGTGCACCTACGGTGGTACGCGAGTCGGTAATCACTAAACTCCACTCCACAATCTCCAAGGCCACGCAGCTCGTTTGCTATCTATCCTATAAAAATTTAAAACCGGTCCTGTTATATAATAATGAAATAAATATAAAAATATGACGTATTTTGTTCCGTGTATTTGTAGTTAATGTATTTTTATATTGGAGATTAACTTTTCTACTTCCTCTCTGTAAACACAAAAGATTCGGTTAGAGTAATCTAACTTTATAATATGTACAGTGAGGCTCAGCCTGTTATTAACAAACAACCTGTAGTTACCACTCGTAAGCTTGTAACATAATTAGTGGTCTAACGAAGCGATGAGGCGCGCGGAGCCTCAGAAGCCTCCGCAGGCTTAGGCGAGCCTTTGATGTCACCATTCTCCGCTTGTATGATGGCTTAATTAAATAATTAAGTTCAGGAGACTTTATCAAATTATTGTCTTTCAAATTTATCTAATTTACTATTTAATAAAAAGGTGATATGTAAGACAGTTTCCGTTTTTTTAAACAACTTTTACCACGAGATTTTTTGGAACTCAGAGTGTACTGATGCTGTATTCAAATACTTGTAGAGCGCGTAGCAGGACGAGATATTGTAATAGGACTCGAGCAGGGTAATATCACCACCTCACATAATACCATTATGAAGTATAGAGGTGTGTTTAGATCTGCATTTCATCTAATGGGAAGGCTGCTACTGGCCCCTTTCCCCTCCCTGTCTCATTCTTCTCTTATTTTTCTTGTCTACTCCATTTCGCTTTCTTTTTTTATAAAAGAAGGAGGCAAACGAGCATGCGGTTCACTCGACATTAAGAAACCGATACCCATAGGCATCTGTAACTAGGTAATGAGTTGCAGATGTTTTGTTCTGTTCCTCAACAAACGCAAATAGTAGACAAATTTCCAACGAGTTTGAATTTTAGTAGACGAATAGGTAAACCCTTTGCAACTAGTTTTCTTTGTATAAGCTCTTATTTAACTTGCAATGTTTGTATGTTCAGGTCAATTCTTGCCGAACCAACCGATTGAGTTGAAGTTTTTATATACTACATTTGGTAAATAACGCAGTCGAACATAATCTAGCTCATGATTCAGATTACCGAAAGGTCGTTGTACTTATAATGACGTCATCGACATTTGCGCTCACCCTCATGAATAGTTGCGTAAAATATTATGATGTCGATTATTCCTAATAGTAAGCGATATAGAAACAGTGGCGACGTACCGTGACGTCATAGCGATGGACACGCGTACTGTGACGCAGTGAACAAACTCAGCAACGCTTGTCTAGAGATTTAGGGGACTGTCTGCATAAATTAAGGTCGTAAGTTTGAATCTACCGTGAAATATTGTTGTATTAAAATTTATCTTCATTGACCGATCGTAAGAGGTTTGTACATTTCTACACACTTCGTTGTTAGGTGGCAGCTATTCCAGCGATAATTCACGAGAAGGGTCAGGCAGGGCGGGCCGTAAAAACTCGTAAAAAGCCAAAACCTTTACAGTATGAACTACGAAGTACTGTGCCAAAACACAGGTGGTAAAAGGGCAGAGAGATGGTGAAGTTTAAATCTTCTATTTTTATATTATTAAAATGTATGTAAATGTAAAAACCGTAAAAAGCCAAAACCTTTACAGTATGAACTACGAAGTACTGTGCCAAAACACAGGTGGTAAAAGGGCAGAGAGATGGCGAAGTTTAAATCTTCTATTTTTATATTATTCTTGAAACTTGAATTATTTGAAAACATTCCACTCATACACAAATTTAAAAAAAGCTTGTTTTTATTTTTAAAAATGCTGCTTTTAACGGGTTTTGTATGTATATTATGAGCTATATAGTAAGGTATAGTGTGAAGATAAATCGTTATTATTTATTGAATGCAATTAGTGACAATAGAACTGTTTAATTTTTGTTTTCATTGAAAAAAAAATGATAATCCGCATTTGTCACAAAAATCTTTGTGACAAATGCGGATTCACACCAACAGATGTCGTTTTTTTTTTTAATATATTAATGTAGGATCAAGCATGCGTCGTCTTTCCTCTACCGATCTTCATTTATAGTGGAAAAACAAAGATCATTACTTACTATCGGAAACCAAAGAGCAAATTAAAACGAGCAATGAAAGGCAATCTCGCGATAAAAGTCAGGAATGAACTTTATAATGAATTGCTTTGCTTTGTTCCCCTCTCTTACCGTCTCACAAAGTTCGGAAAGTTAAAGGAAATAGTGGAACGAAAAGACTGAAAATGCTTATGCATTGAAGTAGAAAATTCACTATTAAGAAGCTTTAAATAAAAGATCCTTTAAATGATGTAATGAAATATCTTATTCATGGACACTCTCGATATGTTATACGAAACTGTCTAATCTTAGTAAAATGTCTAGTGGACTGGTCTCTAGTGAACTCTCCAAATCTTGAACATATCATTGGTCCATTTTGTGGGGGCTTACCTACGCTGCCCCCCCCCTCACCTGATGGCGACAAGTCAGATCTACCCTGTTAAAATCCAATTGAGACAATATTAGTGACCTATTAAAAGAATGAAGACATTAAGAGCGTCCGTAACCTACTAGGGTGTATGTTATACTATGACTAAGTTCTGCTGTGTATGTACTAAACGTGAAAGGCACGCCTTGCACCACGTACAGCCACAAATGTGACAGCAAATGACGTATTGTAAGGTGCAGATCCGGAATCAAACTAGAGACTGCTGAGTACTTACCACTGGTTGAGCATCTCTTGATGGTATCGTCAGTTTCTTAATTAAGAGTTTGTTTACTTTGACAAAATTAACATATTTTTGTTCAAAGTATAAAATAGACCTACATAATATCAGTAAGTCCAATTAATTTTCGATAAGGGTGAAAGTAACTCTAATGCCTGTGGAAAATGAGTCTATTTTACATTAACGAAATTTTCAAGGAAGTGGTTGTCCTCAGGTAAGCATTGTTCTCTAACTTTGTCAATCTACCGAAGCCACTTGGTTCTGTTGATAGAAAACGTGCCATGCATATTTAGTACTGGAATATTTAGGTCGGATACCACTTGACTTGCTCGAGCCAGTTACTAATTGCTTTGAATTTAATTATTACCGTTATCTTAGTTGTTATATATGTACTTTAAAGTAAATAAATAACAAAACAAAAGGTTGTTTTATTCTTGTGTTTTATAAGCTCTTATTTAAAAATAAAAACAATAATCTATATGTTGCCTTAAATTTTATCAAATTATATTATTGTTTTAATTATACTATTTTAATATAGCACACATTCATTATGTTCAAGTCCCGTATACACTTTACCGTATTGTTTTGGACGCTCTAAGATAACTTATGTAGATATATCGATAAGATTAGTGACTTACTAAAAAAGGGCGACATTAGGAGCACCCATAAGCAACGAGCATGCATGCGTAGATGAATGTAGAAGAAGGCGAGAGAGCTGTGCCAGGATCGCGCTAAATGGAAATCCATGATCTCTGCCTATCCCTCTGGGTTACGGGCGTGAGCGCATATTTTTTTATTTATAAAACAAACACAAAACAAAGCCCTATTGGAAGAATGAATGCGAATCAATTTATTTACTGAAGTGAATTTTCATTTCCTTCCTTATATTAAATTCTTGTACCAAAATTCCATTCAGACGACCTTCTTCTCGGGGAAAAAGAAATGTGATAAAATATTTTTATACCTACGCGCCCATGAAATATGTAGTCTATGTAGAGTTATACTACATACATACATAAAATACCATGGCGAACTTCGTACAACCTTAATAAAATGATATAATTACAACTCTTCCCTAGCGATCAGCAATCCTATTCATCCATCCAATTATTATTACATGACGAAGCAGTCGAGGTTGATTGATGTTACAACTAACTAAACCAAAATACGTGTGTAAAGTAGATCCTGGTTCTGCTATTTAACAGAATACATTCGAAGCAATTGCCATCACATGGTGCTTTGTGAAGAAATCCGTCAGAGATTAAAAATTTTCTTTAACAACTCCGGCAGTGACGTCATGTATCATATACGGATCAATGTAATAATAAGTATTGGCAGTAATTAATTTTTAAATCTATGTAAATAAAGACTGTGTCTTTATTAAATTCTCTATGTAAAATTTTAGTAACATAACCTATGTAAGATCTTTGGATAATCCTATGTATAATTTTTTGATTACACCGCTGTTAACATTACTTCTTTTGCTGTGCTTATTTTAAAATATAATTTACAAGAATTTGTAGGAAGCAATAACTTAATGTTGTTTCTTTTTACAGCTAAGGATTTTTTTTATTATCATATAAGTGTTATAATATAATAAGATGTAATAAAAAAGGTTTAATTATAATAAAATAACTTTTTACAGATAAGCCATTGGTTTTTGTTTCCTGTCGAAACGTGCACACTAAATTCAATATTACATATATAGATATGATTTTTTTGAATATACTCTCATATTTATTTAGTTTTACTTTCTGTATCAAATATATTTTAAACCTTACGGAGAAGAGATAGTGTAATATACAATAAACAACAAAATAATATACATACATATATGCGTGCTTGTAGTACGTAATGTAAGTAATGTGAGGTAATAATCATTAAAAAAAAAGTATGTTTAATTTTTTTAATCATTATTTTCGCTGCTATCAGGTTACAATATTTACAAAACATTTATATGTCAGATAATACTAAGAAAATCTGTTTGCAGAAGAAACGAAACGGGAAATGTCTATTTCTTTATCAAAGGCTAGTGTTTGTTTAGGACCGAAGTGTGCTCGAATCCAACAACAATCTATTTAACTTGTTTTTATTTGCTAACGGCAATGTCAACCTTTACTTATGTTATACTCTTGTGCAGAGACGACGGTAACTATACTATAGGACCTCGATCACGTGACTCTCGTCCACAAAGCAATTTAGTACAATTTTCCTTCAGACTTTATTTAACAGACAATAACAGTTTCCATAGAAACCAATAACTGTATGCCTATGAGTGTATGTATAAATATTTCAATATTTTGTTGTGTGGAGGAAAGAAGGAGGTCCAAAATATACTTTTTGACATCTCCCTTCCTTCAGATTTCAAGATGTAGGGGAAAGATTTGTCAATTAATCAAGTATATGCATCTAATACTTGAATAATTGTCAAATCTGATCTTATAATTTTGTTAGAAGCAGCGCCACTCTTTCCGTTAGTCCACAGAAATTTACAATGTTTTTCTTGTACTCTTTCTTAACTAGAAATCCCACGCCATACAGACCGAGAGTTCTATCCAGATAGCGGAGTATGTGGTCTTTATAGTCTTATTTTGCATCACGTTCTTCTAATTTCCGCGAACGGTGTATATATGTAAATGATTAGGTTTCAGATAGCGTACATTAGTTCCATATATATTTCAGTGGTTGACAGAGACATGTGACATATGTTGAAACTTTTATATTCTTAATTTTATTATTTACATTATTATTTGTATATATACATTATTATTTGTATTGGACTTGAGTTTCGATTTAGGTTTCTATTTCCTCTTTAATGTAGGGTCGTGGTCGAATTCCCCAAGGCTACTAACCTTAAACTTAACTCGTGTTTGTAAAGTTTGTTTTTCTGTTGTTGTGATTTTCTAGTTTAGATTTAATGGTATTTTCTGTTAGTTTCTCGTCGTCCTCGCTATCCTTGAAAGGTTGTTGCAGTTGTAGTCAATGACTTCGACCTGCCCTCATCATATCAAAAGCATTAGATTCTTAGTCTTTGGTGGATTTGGGCAATTTTTCTGCTGGCTATTCGGTTGCGGTGGTGTCCTTTCCTATTTTCTTTAGATTTTTCTCTTTTTCGTTTTTCAACACAGTTACCGCGTAATTTCGCGATAGTTATGTAGATTTTGCTTTTCGTATTTTTTGGTGGCTTTCAGGATTTCCAATCATGTTCGGGTAATCACTTTAGTACTGTTTTTAGATAACTTTCACTTGGAAGAATTCACTAATGTCTTATTAACGTTATTTATTGCCAGCCGAATCCAGAAAGCAACTTATCTGCATGCGCTTTAACTTATCTGCAGGTAATTTTATCGTTTTATGCGGCACATGCTGTTCTCACAAGGCAAAAACTTTCATGTGTTATTCTGATGGATATGAGTACAACATTTTATTTTTTAAATTGATATTTTGTTGAAAACACGTTAAGAATACATGTTTATAGGAAAATAAATCAATGTTGATGCTTTTTCTTCTTCAAATGATGGTAAGGTTAAGTCGCCGGCATAGTTATGGCAATACTACAATCCATTCACGATTTCACGTTAAGATTGAATCGGTGCCAAAAAGTTTTCATTGATTTCCAGAAATAGAATTTGTTCTATTTCCACTACCCGGATTCTAACAATGCAAAGCTAATATTATTTATTTTCTTTATATCCATTCTGTTTCCTTTTGTTTGTAGTAAAATATGAAGGTCAAAGTTCTGTAAGTTCATCCCTTGGTAGCATCTCAGCCTATTGATTTTTTCTATGTTATTTTAAAAACAACAGACTTAGATATAATGTATTGTCCTCTATTGACCTTCAAGAGATCACTGCAGACTTCCCCCAACTATCGAATCTGCTATTGGTCATAACCCTTGTAAATCGTTTATAACTAAAGATAAAATAAGGAAATGACTGACTTACATATCAACGCACAGCCTAATCTACTGGACCTAGACTGAAAATCTTGCACAGAAATCTTTGAAAATTCTAAGTTCATTCCCCCCTCCCTCTTTTCTAAATTCATCCCCTTAAGGTCTATAGTACGGGAAGAAAAGAGAAATAATTTTCATTCTATGTAAGTTGACCTCAGATCTATATCATCCATAATATTAAATAGGGTTCAACTTAGGCTGCATAATTATTGGTTAAATTAAATTGCACGGTGGGTGAAACTGCAGGGCTCAGCTTGTCTAAAATATAGGTGATGTGAGTGTGAAATATATCCCTTGATTTTGCACACAATCACTTTGCTCTACATACTCTGTACTCTAACAGAAACAAATTATTCTCATATATCGTTCTTAAGTTGTTCTCAACACGTTATAACATGGAAATAGACATAAAAACGAACTTTTAAAAATTAAGGTCACATATATTTATAAACCAAAGCGTAGTAGTAGTAGGCTACATTTGACGTCACATCGTCCGTTCCCCTCTATCTTGTATGACGTCATTATCATACATATGCCAATGGTTCAATTCGATGGATACAAAGAAGATTCAAATCAATATGTTCCATTATAAGGTTCACTATTCGCCGGCAATTTAATTTGGAAATCATTACGTTCCCAGTGCCTGTATAATAGCAGTGTTGATCACAAACATCTCCTTGAATAATAATATTTGTGACATCTATGGTGAAATTTTGTTTGTGCTAGCGGACAACTTGCAAAAGTTTTTACTTATT
>JWHW01031270.1:92999-120731 GCA_000931545.1 Papilio glaucus | reverse complement strand
AGTCAAAAGACTCAAATTATATTTACAAAAATTCAAAGCCACGGTTGCGACCACGCGGGACTTGCGAGTGTTGTGCGTTGTGTCTGAATGCAGCCAAAGATTGGTGGCACATGGAATGGAAATGAAATGGAATGGCACATAATGATAAAATTGAATCTATCGCCATTACAAGAATTTTACTGAAACTGAAATTATAACTCTATCGAGTTCAAAGCTTAGTCTAGGGAATTTATATTTTCCCGCTTTTAGAATACCTATATCCATACTCTACTTACTACTAATTGAATGAGTGAGGTCGTTTCTAATCCTCTAGGATTCGAATTCAAAACGATCTTTACCCAATTATTTAATGGATGAGTATTACTAAGTGCTATAATGATATTCCATTTATTTTCATTACATCTTATTTATTATGAGACAACAGTTTATTTTAAGATTATTGTTTATTATAAGTTGATAAAAACATACGAATATTTATAAATAATCATCGCTAAAAGCCAATTGTAGTCCATTAAAATAAATTGTACGCTTTACGACAATTGCGTGTTAGTGTTGCCAGAAATATATTTTTCAGAATTTTATTACACGTTAAAGTTGTTAATCGAATTGTATCTTCTATAAATTAATATATTTGCTGACGTCAATACGTTATCTAAATATGTATATAAAAATTAATCCGTATTTCCTTAGGTCACGCGTGAGAACGGCTGGATTTCACTAATTCTTTTTTTATGTTTGTTATTGTCAGGAGAAGGTTCTTTTGAAAGAAAACATTAAGAAAGTTGTGTAAAAATTAAAAAAAACCTAATGACTGTTTTAACTTCGCGCGTTTGACAGTTCGACCGTATTTTTGGATAAATATTAATTAAACTGTTAGAACAGAAAAAAGATAAATAAATGGCACAGATTTTTTTTAAACTTAACATGTGCATCTTAGAATTTTTTTTAATAAATGCATTGTATTTGTAAAATTAAAATATACGGCGGGTGAAACCGCGAGGCACAGCTAGTTATTAATAAAACTTAATATATCTTCCTACAAAATTTAAATTTATTCCGCGCTTCCACGGCCAATTATAATACATTGCAAAGACAATTTATACGAGTCTTTAATAGACATTTTAATTCTGTATTTATGTCGACGGCCGGGACTTCCCGCGTTATTTACGATTTTGGCGCGGGAGCGAGTAATGTTCGTCACAACAGTAAAGTTTGTAGTTTCTGTAAATTTGAAATATAGATTTTAAAGCACTTTCGAATTTGTAACTGTTTTGCAAGTCCAACGTACCATACATTTAAATACTATGATAACATATTGGCGGGCATAAAGATTTATTTTAGATATCGGAATAGAGTTCTGGACCACTAGAATTATGTAATTATCGTATCTCATCATCATATCATTTATTTGCATTCAAGTTTATAGTTTAATTTATACCTTTCAACAAAATTTTAATCACAATTTTTTATAGTACAATATTGATTTGTTGATTGTATTTATTTTTGAATTGATTACTTGTGGCATATAGAGGTAAAATAGCTCTTATCCTTTGCGTTACTGTTACCTTATCTCTCATTTGTCCTGCGCAAATCCCTTTCCAATGCCTCTCACATGTCCTTTCTCTTCCATCTTTTCTGCGCAAAGACAGGCAGCACATCCGAACTCTTACATCAGTCGCTGAATTGGTGGGTAATGGTAAGTACACATGAGGTGATTAACTTTTTTATAGGATAAAGGGCAAACGAGCAGTGTATCGCCTAATGTTAGGTGATCATCGACGCTCATAAACATCCATAATACCAGAGGAACTGCAGATGCCATGCCGGTTTTTACCGAAGGAGAACGCTCGCTTCTTGGACCATTAGGTCATTTCCCGTCTTCTAGCTTAAACAGTATTATTAGAGTTGTTTCCATACTAGCAATCATTGAGCATTTTATCTCATTGAGTGAAAATATCTGTCCTTTCCCGTGATAACGTATTGATCCGAGCCACCGAGCGTTGGCAATTTAAAGCAATTCGCGGCGCACGGTCAGTCTATGTAGGTTAGTTTATGCTCCGTTACAAAGTACACGCTGTAAACAAAAATAGCTATGGTATGTTTTATTTACTTCTTTCGTAACGTTTTGTATATTCATTGTAATGTTGCAAATAAAAAAAAGCTTTTCGGAACTAACATGAATGTTTTGAATACTGAAATATTTTTGATCGATGATTGAAGGCAGCTTACACGAGTGTTTGTTTGTTAATTTCCTATTTGAATGTATAGATAGATATAAGAATGTAGTTGTATATTAAATCAACTTGACGCAACGCAGCACAGGTTGTGCGTTTCAGTCTTTGAATGACAATAGAGTTGATTTTCTGGCTTCGTCTCTCTGACCCCATGTGCGTTGTTTGTGCGTTTTGTCAAAACACGTTTAGTCGAACCGTATTGCAATTGCATTTCGTTCTGATTTGTACTGAGAGTAAAGTACGCAGCGTCACCGTTGTTTCAATGCCGACGCATTGAAACAACGGTATGGCTTTTATACATCGTAATTGTGACTTTTAAGCATTTATTATTTTTTGATACCAAGCTTGCGGCCAGCCTTACATTAAGTGAGCACTATTCATCAACAACCTCTGCAACTAAGCTGTAAGTCTATGACCTCGACATTTATACAACATGGATGGATCAACACGTATGAAATCAAATGTACATATACATTAGGGTAGGTTTTTGTGCAGTTTTTTAACATACGAAATATCCAAATAGCTGACAGAGATCGGAATCAAATCAGTCGTCTGTCATCAAATTTCAATTCCTCAATTGCCTTTAATCCGAGCTCGATGCGCGTCGAGCGCCACGAGTCTACGCAAATCGTTTGATGAATTTTGGCTTTAAACCAAATAATCCATCATGCCGACTGGTAAAGTAGAATTTGTATTCGTCGACGTTTAGTTATACTGTCATTCGTAGATTAAACTACTTATTTATATATATTTATATTTAAAGAAGAAAATTTGCCTATTTTCTCTTTGCACAAATGAATGACTGAAATAAAAAACAGATGTTAGTCCTGATATTTTTTTCATATTCCTTTTAAATATTCAAACACAATCAACTTATATATAGTTAGCAACTTGTTACTCCGTGCGTGTGTGTGCATGAGAGATCGGACGATGACTGCCGCCGCGCTACTGCCACATAAGTAAGCTACTTATATAGAATAGATTAATGATATACTAAACCAAACCAGTAGTCCAGTCATATCAATTGATTGAGCCTCTACGTCACCCTTGAATCGGAATGCTAAACGCGAAATGTGTGCCCAAGCCGACACCTTCTAGGGTGCTCTCGAAACTCCATGGAAAGTCCTCAGAAACAACCGAAGAGCTCTGTGGCCTCCCAATGTGGTAATATAAAAATAGTAACGACCCGGGACGAGGCTCCCGATGCGTAGGTGTAAGATGTAGAAGAGTTGGAGGGGTGTGTCACGACTTTAAATGAAAATCCATTATCTCTGCCTGTCCCTGTGTGTGTTCGGTGTGGCTGCATATTTTATTTATTTATTAAGTCAAAGCTGCATTGACAAGCAAGGTGTACCTAGACGTCATGGAGTAAAGGGGTGAAGTAGAACAATCATTCTTCTACGAGTCCGCAACATCGTCCCTTCCCATTCCTCTATCCATTGCCTTTATCTCTTTGACAAAATAGCTGGCAGCATGTGCGTTACTCTTTTGATTGCAACGGATGTAATTTCGTTGGTCACATAACACTGGTGACCCGGTTGCTCGGTTGTCTCCTTTTATCATAAAAAGTACGGCGTGTTTATACAACCCTTTGCGAATTGCTTCTAAAAATATATTATAAATTGTGTTAATTACCGTATAACCAGCGTTAATATCATCTGTTTAATTGTACGGCACCCTGTTGTAAACAAGCCAACTGGGAGATACTTCAATGACTCATTAAACACCATACAAACATTGTTTCAACGCGTTGGAGAGGAACTTAAGTCAACAAACATAAAAACGTATGAACTCGTTAATGAATTTTAAAACATGGTTACACTTGATGGTCATCAATGTATGACACGACATGAAAAAATAAACAAATATTCCCCATTTTTAGGTAAAGATAACGTTTTATTAAATTAGAGATTTTCTATCTTAGATAACATACTCAAAAAGCTATAAAGTTTTAGCTGTCGACACTCACGACTGTAATGCTGAACAGTTAAGTCCTCTTAACATGGCGACATGCCAAAATTTATGGCTCCTGCTATTTTCTTAATTACGTTATTTGATAACGATTATATAATTTCGAAAAATTAATAAAAGAATCAATAAAGTTAAAAAAAGTAATTTTTTTTAAATAACAAAAGTAAACTTAACAATAATAAACTGTTCTAATATGAACGCCATTTATATATACATATAGAGGAAGCTATTGTGGCTTACAACAATAACTTACATTTCTTAATATTACAATAATAACCTATTGTAGTCTGTAAAACCGAATAAATCTTTAATGTTAATAAATCTTGAATAAGTCTACAAGGCAAGAAGTGTATTCAGGATAATTGAGACCGATATTATTTTTTTTTACGGAAAGAAAACAATTCCCAAACGCTGTACGTTATAACTATTGCATATATTTTTTGTAAGTTAGTCACATAGTTTGACAAACGAGTCATAAAAGAAGAGAAGACCCTGGGTCGTGTAAAAATTGTTACATATTCAGTACAAGGGGTAGGATATTTGGCGTAAAAATGTTGAAATAACAAAAATTCCGTGCTTGGGTACAGTTACACATGATATTTACTGGGGCTTGACAATAAGAGTATTAAAAAATTGTCAAAATAAATACTTTGAATTAAATTTTGAATAAACAACTACACACAAACAAAAAAAATGTAGTAGTAGTAGGGCTTCTTTTCCGCAACTCTACGACTAGCGTGTATTTTGCATGTAAAATATAAAATAAAATGTAAATACATCAAATGTCAAATCTATAATAATTTATAATACGTAAATTCTGAAATTAATGAACAGATTTTAGTAATTCTTTCGCGATTAGAAAGTTCTACGGGGAAGCAACGTAGTTATATTTTCAAACATTATCGTGCAATTTTAGACTTCACCCAGGACGCGACAAGCTCTAATATCTGAAGATTCTGAAGAGATTGTTTTCTTTCAAAATAAACTTTTAATACCCTATTTATAAACGCCATAGATTTGCTATCAGTGACTTCCGTTTCAAGTTAACAATCCCTCCTCAACGATTCTTAATAACTCGACAAAAGAAATACAACTTCAACCAATAAAAACATAGTTCCTATAAGACTCGGTTTTCCAAACGTATTAAGAATGCCTTAATAAAGTACCGTAACAATGATAACGTACTCAAGGAATGATTGAAAAACTTTATAGATAGGAACACAATCGAACGTTCGGCCGCTGAACGTTTAATGGTTTCTTGAGAGCTCTCAATTCCCAATGGTTTCATGGCTAATACAATGTGCTTACGGGAAAATAAAAGATTTTATTACGAAACTAACCGTATTCATTTTAATTGATTCAATTCTTTTGTAAGATAAATTCAATACTTGACTGAGTCACTCACAGTGTAACCTAGGCATCACAATGCCTATTTGTTAATACAAGTTATCAGTAGATGTGGCATGTTTATTGTCACTTCATAGAGCGAATGTTCTAGTAACAAAGAAGGCCGTCGAGGTTTATTTCTGCCGAAGATAAGAAGTAACACACATTACAGCTCTAAGGCAAGCTACTAAAATGTTCCAATAAACGGACGTTCTTTAATACAAAGACTAATACAATTTTTAATGTCGTAGGTATCAAGTCGGGTAAAAATCAAAACGCAACGTGTATGCGAAGATTACGGCTCCCTGTTTTGCACGGTCTAGGTCAAGACACACTTCACTAATGTTTGTTTACAGGTTATTAATATCGCCAGTTAGCAGCACAAACTGTCGCACGAATGGGCCGGCTGAATCAGTGATACCATGACCGCACCGCGGTGAGCATGAAGTAGAAGAATTTCTGTGCTTCGTCTATTAAGTTGTTGTCCCAATTCCAGTCCTTCTCTCTTCCCGGAGAAGGCATTGATAGAAAAATTAAAGTACTATTTTCCTGTACATTCCATTAAAGATTGGCAACGCATTTGCAACTCATTTGCTAGTTCCGTTTAAGTATGTGGGTTGAACCCCTTGCTCATTTCGTCAACGGATTATAGCTAGATGTATTATCACCAAGGAAGCTTCTTATATGAACTGAATTTTTTGTTTCATTCAATTTTTATTATTCATAAATATACATAAGTTATCGGTATTTAAGACTAGCAGTCATTGAAGAAGTGTAAATGGTATAATAACTTTTATTTATTTTGCTAGTTGTGCAGTGCGCCTACGTCGATTGGCAATAAAGAGGCTGCCAGCTGTCGATCAATAAACACAACGGGTTTTATGAATCAGAACAACCGACAGACGGATCTGTTTCCATACTACGCAAATACTGTAAATTTAAACTGGACTATTGTGCTAAAATGTGTTAGTTCCTGATGTAATTATTCATTAAGCTTATAATGTATGGTGCATCATAAGCTTAATGAATAATTAATAATTAAAGAAGGGCGATAGGAATACTCTCAACCAACGAGCATGTATCTCTCAGAGCTCTAACTACCATATACACCATCCTGATGGTTGGCATTCCACTACTGTGCGGTTTTCTCAGTTCCTTTTTGCAGTTGCTCCGTTGCGGATGTTCATGGGCGTCGGTGATCACTTTTATAATAGACGACACGCTGCTCTTTTCCTCCCTTATGATATAAAAAAAAGTATGCGTGTGATGTAGACGGAGCGAGAGAGGTGTGCCAGGATCGCACCAAATGGAATTCTATAATCTCTACTTACCCCTATGGGTTACGGATGTGACCTCATATTTATTTATTTATAATATAAGATCGCTATCTCGCATAATGTTAGGTGGAGAAATGGTGACCACAAGTTTACTATTCGCAACTTCTTTTGAAGGCAGTCATGTTTTAGTCATGTTTTTTGTACTTTCCGTAAGATACATTTTGTCACTTCAGCTATCAAGCAAAAAAAACCTAAGAGGTTTGTAAAACCATATCCTTCAATTTAATGGTCATTTATTATGAAGTCGTGAATAAAACAAATTTTATACCAGAAAGCTTTATATTTTTCCAAGTATCGGTACCAGTGACCCAGTTTTTGCGCGCAGTGACACGGCTGCACATGCAATATCCATCAATAACTGCCAAGGCGTGCCACTGGCCGGCATTAAAGTGTCTTTCAAACACACACTAGATCGTTATTTTAGTTGCCGATGAACTTTGTATGCTTTTCGATGTAAATAATTATTTAAGAATACTAAGAGTAGACCTAAGGGAGGTTGAATTTTGTAATTAATAGCGACAGCCGCTTGGGAAATGCCGTATGCATCGTCGCTATATAAAATCACTGTGGAAGTCCGCCCTAAACCATCAATGCACGTTTAATTCAGTTTCTTCGCATGCCTACTATAAACTATCCATCTTATAAAACGAGCTGTTTCAACAACAAGCTTAATATTATTTACTAATTGAAAATGCGCTCAAGCAAATTCGCACTTACTTTTAAATTGATATACTTTTAAAAGATGTGACTATAAAATTATGAACAAGCAATGACAAAGACTATTACGTGCAATAATAATAGTATTGTACGTGTCTATATTTGAGGTTTATTGACCAATAAAATCGATTGAATCGTTCCCATTGAACTTGTTTGTCGATGCTACAATCGTTTGTTTGGATGTTTTAACGAGTTGTGCCATAGATGTGAGCCAGATTTTATACCTATTTACTTTTCGACCTTCGCCACATTTACTTTGCTTGTAAGGTATGAACATAGTTTCGTTTAAGATTTTTATTATTAATATGGATTCAGAATTTAGGGAGATAAGTAGAATTTATGTTTTCTATAATAAATGACATAAATGTGTACATTTCCAAACTTGCTACAAATTATTTCATTCTTACCAAATGTTGAGGAGAGTTTTACATGAGATTTTAGGAAATAATGAAAGTTTACACGAGATAATTTAGATTAACGTGAAGGTATAACAATCATTTGGTATACCATGGCAGGCCAAATAACGCGTAGATTTTTTTGTTCCAAATATAAAACGGACATTTTACATAACGATGAGGTTGTGGAGATAACGAGGGTGCGATCACAACAGCATCTATCAAGTAGACTTTCTTCGAAAATAAAATATTACGTTACTTTCTATAAAGAAGTTGAAAGATTGTAGTCATTTATTACAGGTACATTTTGCTCTTTAACGGTAGCCACAAAAACTATTTGAAGTGATACAAACTGTGTCGCTTCTATATAATACGAAACGTTGAATATAAATTTAAAACGCTCTTAGTCATACAATATAAAATTATGCGTCGATGTATTCACGCTAAATTCCGAAATCAGCCAATCGATTTTGATAAAACATAAATTTGATTTTTATTCCCACTTTGAAAAATTTGATCGTTTTGTATCCGATATGTACTCATGTTGTGGGCCGTCTCAAAATTTTGTGAATAGTAAGATTCGTCATCGTAATTGAATAGTTTAAAAACTATTCAATTACGATGATGAAATTCGGCAGGACGGTGTCTACCTTTCTCTACCTAATCTTAATAATCGTTCGTTCGATTCTGTGAAAATTTCATAGTACACATGGATACAAAATAAATAAAACATCCTAGTTAACTCTGGACAATGCTGTTAATATACGCCTAAATTGTAACAAATGTACAAAAAGTAAATTAGTACAATAATATGCATTCGATCTTTTTGTTTTTCCCGATGTCGTCGTCCATAAATGATTGATGGGCTATCTGTTGAGTTTCCGTGATTCATATTTATTTTCTTGACTTAGTTGAGAGCTACGTCGTTGGCATTAAAACAGCTTTGGTCAGCTGGGGATCGATAAACGCGTCGAGTTTTATGAATAAAACAACACACGGACGATCGATTTGTTTCCGTACACTGCGAAGCGCATGCTGTGCAAGCGAACAAACACTACATTTCGAAACTAATGTAGATACTAGTTTTATATTTTTAATAAAATTAATCATATATTGCTTACATTAGATTACTTACGTACCAAAATTCGATGATTTCAAGGACGCATCACGTTTTACCACATTTCTTTAGATAAATGAAAATAATTATAACGTTTAGAGAATAAAAAAGAAGCTATATATTTACAAAGCTCTCTCTTTTTGGGATTAATATATTGTATATGTTTTGAGATATATAGACTCGATCTCTTTTTATTATTTAGAAGTTTCACTACTCTCACGGTGACGCACTCAATTTGTTTTGTACGTATCGTGAGGAAGACAGCAATAAATCCCCCGGCCTGCGCCCGCTAATCCCGTCCTAAATCGACGAGCACATTGACTTACAAAGGACTTATCTTTTGTCTGTTAAATATTTCTCCTCTCCCAGAATCACGGCAATGCTATAATTTATAGTAATCTGAAGCTCGGGAAGGCTTTGTGAGATGGTATGTTAAATTTGATAAATTTAACAGCTGCGTAATAAATTATTGAGAATTTTAGAGTAATATAAATTTGTATAACAATTTTGATAATGATCTTTATGCAGTATAAAATACGTGTAATAGTTATTAGTCGCTAAAGATAAGCAACGGAAAAAAAGGAACTCTCAAAATCAGGGAACTGTGCCTCGGCGCTCTCACGCCACTGCAATATTTTCAGGTGTGTAGATTTGCCCTTGTCCACAGAAAGATAGTAGGTAGGTAGTGTGGGTTAATAAAAGCGTGTGTCTATATCTCACCTAAATATTAATAAATATTAAACGCCACAGTGTGTATAATATATAAATATAAAATATGTATCTATGTTATGTAGATCGATTTCGATAAAAGAAAACAAGTAAAACAAATAAGTCCATGACTTAAGTTTTCCTAACGTATCCATTCTTAATTAATCCCTTATGTAGTAAACCATTACAAGAATGGATTACTGGGATTATAGTATTATTATGGAATGAAATAAAGAATTTTGTATTGTCTTCAATATAATGGTCCGGTAATAAAATAAAGAGTCGGCTCTACAGCCCTACTGCCTGTTCTAATTAAGATACCGAGCTTCCAATATTGTTCACTTTCTGTATTTAATTACAGACATTCTCGGAATTGTTTAAGAATTTTTATTTTCCCTCTTATATTAAACGGATATTGCATCAGAACACTAGCGCCAAACAAAACTCATAGCACCAATAGCCTAATGGTTAAGGGTACCGGCTGCGAACATGCATGACATGGTCGTGGGTTCGAGTCCGCTATTCGACTATTGTCGAATAGGGGACTCGAAAAAAAAACTTGGTTTGGAATGGTGAAAAAAAAAATTAGTAAATTATTTCGATAATCATGTTTCATATACATGCGCGCGGAGGGCGGGCGTGTAATATACTATTGTGTAATAAATAATATACTAACAATGTATATTATATACCATATACCTAATTATATAATGAAGAGTAACTCGAGGGCAATATAGTGTTTTATGAAGAAACAATTGTTTGTGATAGGTAAACTCTGATAGTTCTGAATCGATTTGAATAATTATTTCACTATTAAAACTTACATTACGCTGAAGTATTTATTCAATTTTAACTCTACGCTAAGATTAAAACAAACAACGCCGGACACCAATATTTAAATTAAAAAACAACAAATGAATTAATATTGGCTTCTGCACAATTGTGTAATTAAAAATATTGATGTATTAAATACGAATGAATTAAACACAAATATAAAATATAACTGCAAAATATTTAGGAATATTTTTTAATGAAAGCTCTCTCTTTAAAATTAAAAGGGAATGTCACAGAACTGCTATTCATCGCTTTCTATGAATACTATTATGTTCCATGGGGACTGAAATTTACGTTCATAAATTCACTTTTGTCTACCTACTTACTACATTCTTAATAATACTAATATAAAATTCTTTTTAAGCACACAGCGTTCCCTTGTGCTCGTTCATTGTTCGGTCGACGTAGTCCTGAAGCGTTTCTGTTTCAATGACCAATTACAACTTGATGAGAACAAATGAAGTCGGTTAAAAAGAAGTTCAAACGTAGTTAAGAATATTTATCTAAAGTAATATTCTAAAGAGAAAAGATTCGATTGCCCGTTACTTCCAGAGAAACTCAAAAACTACATAATTGATTTTACCACCACCAATAGAAAGCTATCACCATCAGTGAGTCTTTCCCCGCGAGCGAATCTGTAAATTTTGATTGTACATAAAATAGTACCTCTGACATCAAAATACTTACTTAGCCTTAACGCTATCTGATTGAATTCCTTTAGTGCTTAAGGTAAGAAATTTCTTGCACATTAGTATGATTTCTAATGATGATATGTGCTATTATTTACTACAAATAAAAACAATATACTAAAATGAAGCACATTCTAAATGCAGAATGTCAATGTGTAAGCAGAGTGATTTAGAGGGGTTCATAATTTCATTCTACAGTCGTCCACTATTACACGTAGGCTTCCCCCATTGATCGCCACAAAGATCGGTCCCCTGCCATTCATCATTCAGTTGACTCTCGCAACTTTGACCAGATCGTAGGTCCATTTTATAAGCGGCCTATCTACGCTGCCTCGACCTGTACCTTAATTTAAATTATATAATCGAGCATTGAACATAGTGTTAATGCTCTATCTACAGTAGGTGGAAATATACAGATGGTGAAAATATTCTATCTACAGTAGGTGAAGAGCTTTCATGAGGCAGGGCAACCCGCCCGCCCTTCTCCGCTGTAAAGACGGCATGGCAGTGCGACCATCTTTCGTAGTTATGTATTGACTTGTATAGAACCGTTCACATGTACACGGACGCAGCACGGCACGGGGCGCGCGGGAAATGATATTTGGGCGATAACATAAAGGACATGAATCGTGCGTAAAACTGTATACACGTGAAAAAGGCCGTGCGTGCGTTAAGAGCTCTGACCCTACTATGTTATGCTGTACTGCTTTACAGAATATAGTAAGAAAATAACACAGCTGCGATTAGTAAAGTATGGACTCTTACTTTAAGCAATTGTTGAGTTAAAAAAGACCCATGAAATATGGTACGATATTTTTAAAAAGTACCTTCATAGATTCTCAGGTTTTGGCATACATCGGACAAAACATCTCGTCCATTTATTATTGTAATAAATCCGTAGCAAGTATAAATTCGTGTAACGTTTGGGCGAGGAGTTACGGCCGGGTCGCCTCAGATTATTTACTAGCGAAGTGTAATCGAAATGAATCGTTATTGGCCACGATCTGCCGGAAGCTTAACTTTACGGAGATTGCTCACTAAATTGCGATTGCCCACTTAAGATCTTCTTTATTTCTAACATTAAAATTTTTATTTTCTTTTTTACTAAAACGTTCATAAAGTTACATAGATTATATATTTCAGAGTGTTCAAGAAACAGCTGTTTTCGTTATTTTTTGTCGACTTTAATAAATATTTTATCGATCACCTAATGATGTACGAAACCGAAATGGTTTTTAAATACGAACCGTACAAGCAAGAATACTCCGCTATAATTAAAATTCAGAGCGCTAAGGGTGACTTTAATGGCGGAAAAGGTGTCACAACATCTTCCTAACTCCTACCCTACTTTACCTTCAGTATTGGTACATAAATTTTAAATAAATTCCTCTTTTTCGTATATAAATCAAGTGGGGTCCCGCAACTTTGACTAGATCATCGGTTCATCGTGTTTGAGGCCTAGCTACGCTGCGTCGACCTGTACACCGCTCTAGGGACTTTCAGCCCCATCAGCTATCCGTTCTGCCAGCAATGTGTCCGGCCTATGGCCACTTAAGGTTTGCAATTCTTCTGGCAATATCGGTTACCTTGATTACACCGCGGGTCACATGATTTCTGATGCAGTCACGCAGGGAGACTCCGAGCATAGTCCTCTCTATTGCCCTTTGAGTGACCTTGAGATGTGTAATGCCGCTCTCTCTTATTAAATTAAGGTTGTTATATGAAAAGAACCTTAACCCACCAGCTCCATTACGATGTTTAGATAAGAAAAACCGAGTAGGTTATGAAACATACAACATTAAATTGCCTAATATCCATGGCCTTCGCGATAACCCATGGCTTCTGATTCATTAAGTTTCTTCTTTTTTTACTTAGAACATAATATTTCTATTAAAAGAAATAAATACCTAATCAATATTTTCAAAAAAATATTAACAAAACAATACTTTTTAAGTTTTAGTTTTACTAAATAAAACATTACACGATGATTCAATGAACCGACAACGCAGGAGCATATGGAAGATGCTTCGGAATTACGAAATTTAATGAGTCTTTTATGAACCTACCCACACGTAAAATTTATAAAAAAAACGAAGATCTACCTGTACTTAAAAAGTAACCAACATAAGTAGCTATGAATAAAAAGATTACCAAATATATACATAAAAACATGTTTTATTTCACCTATAAAATTGTTGAAATTTGTGTCCGTATAACCGACACCGTAAAGACAAATTGAGTACATAATTGACTCGTGAAATTAACGTTGACTCTTTTACCGCTAACGATAGTAAATTTTGGGTAAATCCCAAAAAATGTAATTGCTGCCCATCGTAGAAACTTGGATACGGTACTCTTCAATTTAAATGACAATCAAAGCAATCCAGCAATCACGCCAGAAGCCATTATCACGTGTACTGAAAGATACCGTACAATGAAAGGCCACAGGTAATTCATTTACTTTCCACTCGGGCCAGGCACGCGTCACGGCGTCGCTATATTTAGCAACGGCCGGGGTCGAGTTTAATACTTTGAGTGGCCCTCTAGGAATTCGGGCTTGTTTTTGTGTCTCTGGAAACGACCGGGCTTAAACAATGAATTTTGAACGGTATATACACTTTGAATATACATATTGCTACCTCTAATATTTTGCAACCATCACGTTATATATCACGAAATTGGTTATCAACTTTCTTATATTTTTCACTAATAGTTAGTCAGCCAAATTTTTAAACTGTCGACATTAGTGTACACATTCCTAATATGACGTGGGTGCGTTATAATTTGGGCCGAACAAATACAATATTTTATTCAGAGCACATATCGTATAGTCTTACCGTGGGTTTCCACTGCTGGAAACATTCATATAAAACATATTTTCATCTCAGTTTTTTAAAGAGAAAGATAGAGAGAACCCTATATAGTATCGCGATACTATTTTACGCCAGTGGTAGCCCACGGTTTGGCAAAGGTTAAGCTTATTGCAGATATTCCACAAACCATCGGGAACTAAACTATAATGTTATTGCCACCAAGTTAAAATACGTCTATTATTATATTCCATAGATTAAAGCCCATACCACTACATGAAGTTATTTTAACAAGAAAGTCACAATTAAACATTTAATATTTAAATATTTTTTTTGATTTTTTTATTAAACGTGATAACGAAATTGATTGTTTTATCAAGTTATTTGTTTAGCTACGGGTTTAGTAGATATTCGGAAATATAAGGTTTGTAAGAAACGGGATTCTTACCACGATTAGCCTTTTTGAACCTTTTCAAGAGAAATCCTGGCTCTCAATGACAAAATTGCAAATTTTTCAAAATGAAGATTTATTTGAATTTGTCTCGTTCATAACAAATCCCGTCTGAAATCCCGAAAATAAGAATTGTTATTTTTAAACTAAAACTAAACAAAAAACTATGATGTTTCTAGTGTATTTATAATTTACAATTTTATTCAGTATCTTGATGCGAAGCCAAAAAGTTAATAAGAGTTCGTTACTATTGCTTCGTATACATTAAATTTATTATATTTGCGTGCCGTCCGACGCCTATCATTGTATATCACATGATTATGATTTGAATTACATCGGAACGCGAAGGGCATTTGACGGCCTAGGGTGTGGATAGGAATTGTCCTGTCTATTCCCTCCTCTGTCCGTTAAAGGTACGCAACATATCTGCAATTAATTAGCTTGTTGCAGATGCCTTTGGGTGTCGGTCACTAAATATTAGGTGGCTTGCATGCTCGTTTACCATCGTCTTCAATAAAAAAAAAACTATTTCACATTAACACCCTTATGAAATAATAATAAAGTGATATCTACTCATAAGTTCCGATCGTAATTTAAATTATTCCGTTAATACTTTATACGTCGGAGAGACATGGAAGATATTAACGAATAATATTCTCTTTCATAACTTATTTAACAATTAGTTTTTAGTACTACGATATACATACGATACGATATATAGTACGATTATATTTTGACGTCATCCTCACTCCGTTCTGTCTATACGTCATCGTGAAACGAGCCTAATCGATTTTGAATTCAAGACTACACGTCAAATTGAGTTCAGTCATAACACGCAGTAGAGTTGAAAATGTATTGGCAGTATCCGTGACGTCATAGAGCAGATTACAAAAATCTAGGTCACGAACATTCACCAGAGTAGACGTTATGACGTCATTGATAAGCAAGTGTTTTAGTTTAGTTTTAGATAAAATTATAGTTGTCGAGTCTCTTCATAGTAGCCCTTATGTATCAAAAAAAGGGTCTGTGTTTTCCTGAATTGTCTTTTTGTTTTGATGATATTATTTACGTGAGAGTAATAATAATGAATAATATACACGTATGGTTCGGTATACACTTAGTGGGCGGCAACGCCCACTGCGCGAGCAATGGCATAGTTACTACTGTACGTGCTATATTTTATACATTAATGTGCGTACTCATTATATCGATTAGTATAATGTAAACGTATATTAAATCAAAATATACTATAGAATAATATTTGATAAAAATAAGCTATCAAAAGCATAGGGTATGGATTTATACCCGGTGGCGCCATTTTGTTAAAACTTCAAAAACCAGATATAACTATCTCTGGTAGAATTATTGGTGGTCGAAAGTACACTGTAAATTATAGTCACAGTTATAGCAGATATAATGATAATTGGACAGACGTCTGAACTGCTATAGACTTTTTCACTTATATAGGCTTTTTCATTTGGACGATCACACGCCGTAAACGCGCTTTTTAGCGCCGTTTTAAGTGTTTCGTTTGGCTTTGAGCGCTTATTCTCAGGTCCAAGAGAAACGCATCGGAACTTTGATCTAAATTTGACATCAATTTGATAGTGTTGACTTTTTAATGCTGTCATGAATGACAGTTTTAGGTAATGATTCCGCACTGCTCACATTCTTTACATTCGTTTGTGAGCGCACGCGCTTTCGCTGCACTACCTCGACGGGATAATCGTTTTTAAACGTTTATAAGCGCGAGTTATGACGTATCATTGACGCCATGACAGCATTCGTGAGCGCTCGCTTTTCCAAAAGGAACAGAATAAGCAACGCTTACAGCGTGGTAGCGTCCAAATGAAACGAAAGAAACATGAACATTGTTTTTGTTATTTCGACAATTAAAAATGTTATTTGTGATTTTATATAAATAATAGTAACCAGATTGTGCAGAGTATTTGTTGAATCCCGTTATCCATCTTTATGTAGTTCTACATACAGCTGGTACAGTGCCAACTTACATCAAACGTCTAACAAAACTAAACGTTACTTGCCCTTCTTGTTTGAGATACGGCTTTTATGTTTTACGTAATGCAAACAATGCTTTTATAATTACAATAAACTGTGACCCATCCCACCTTCGTAAGGATAGCAGAACTAGTACATCCATTAACTTTAACTTAACTTAGCACATAGCTAAACTTATACATCCTCGAGCGTCATGGGGACCTATTGAATTTGGAATTTGAAAAGAAAGAAAGATCGGTGGGTAAAGTCTACAGTCTTTCTTTACGATTTTTGTTCTTCGGCTTGTTGTAATCGTCAGATTATCTTATCAAGTGATCCTTGAACTATTTCCTTTAAATAAAATAAAAATTGACCGCACTCGAGGATGTTCAGGCGACGGTTTTGTATAAGTTTGTGATCTTGCACTCCTTGGCGTCGCGCTCAAACCGTCCGATTAATGAAATGCATACTTATTAACATGTAAAAGGCCTACTATCGAGTACTGTCGAGTATTCGAGCGCGTCAGATTAAGATCGATCAAAGTCTTCAGATTTAGATCAGATCGAAAATATCGATTATTCTTAACTCGTGTCTACATGGAAGTCTGATTTGTTGTATACGGTATATCTTAACAGGAACCAAGGTACCCCTGATATGAAAATCTGACGTGCTCGAGGATGTACGAAAACCCCCGTACCATAAATAAGAATAGTCAAAATTCTACTTTTAGTAGAATTACGTATTTAAATGTTGATTTATTTTTAATGTCCACCCTATTCCGTAAATAGACGGGAGATATCCTTTGATATGTACATATATATTTATATATATTTAGCACACTATGCATCAAGGCTATGGTTATATAATTTCGCTAATGTTGATATATGCCTGCCCCGCCGACACTGTCACTCACTTCCGGTCCATGAGTTTCCTTTGCCACAGCCTAGTCATTAATCTTCGTTTACATTGCAGTACATTGTGGGAACACGTTTTTTTTTTCATTTTAGACATATAGCCTCATTTATAAGTTAACATGTAAATTATCCAAAAACTTTCATAGTGAAAAATTCAAACTAACGCGATAACTTATTTTGGCTAGCGAACAAAGTAAATCTAGGTACCTAACTAATAAAACTAACCTAACAAATTATAAATGCGAATGTAAGTTTGTTTGATACACTTTCACGAATATTCAACCGATTTTCTGTACTCATGTTGTTAAGAGTATCGAAAATTACATAGGGCATCCTATTACCCTGAAAAAACCTTGTTGAGAGAAATATACTAACTATTCACTGTCATATTATGTCAGAATGACAACAATAACAACTTCTTTACATTTTGTTATAATTATGACATACGTACCCATGGCGACCGATAACAACTTTTTGACATTTAAGTATACACCAACACCAAGTTATTATAGTTGAAATCAAGTAACAAAAATTTCCAACAAAGAAAATAAAGAACGAAGCCGCGGGCTGGAACTGGAAGTATTTTGCATGATTATTCTAATAAATTTTTCCATGGATTAAGGTAAAAAAGAGTGTCCAAATTTTGAAGAAGTTTTTATTTTGTTTCCATGGATTAAATAAGGAGACTATTTATTTATTTATAAAAAAAAAACTATATAACAAATTAATAAGAATATTAATAATAAACAAGTAATGAATCACGGGTGTAGAGAACGCTTAGATTCCACGCCTAAGTAAAGGCATTAATTAACATGAGGCTCCATTAAAGGCTAGAGAGAGCCCGTGCAGCCTCCGCCGGCGTCTCGGAGCCGTTACCAGGCTCATGTTACCATGAATTAAGTAAGTGACCCACTTTCATGTGATTTAATGCATGTGCAATATACTTGATTGAATATTAAGTGGACACAAAACATATAGCAGTTGACAAAATTGACAATATCATGTACAACGACATACGGGTAGCATAAACGTAACATTTTCTTCTGACAATGTACTAACCTATTACTTTTTCTTTAGCAAATATTTTAATCGACCGTCATATTCCAGCCAATATAGACAAAATGGCTGGAATATGACGGTATGATGCATTATTCTAACCCTCATGAATCACTCCATCTTTTGATGAAAAACCATTAAGTAATAATAGTAAGAAACCCACGCGTTTTTTTTATGTTTTTCATTTTCATACATACATGTTTTAACAATGATAGAGCCCGCAACAACAACAGCTGTTGCAGTTGCGACGTGACATAACTCAGGCATGAAGTAGAAGTATTCTGCATTTTGTCTGGCGAGTGAGGTTCCGGAGGCCTAATTCTAGGTTCTGCATCTGCAACACATTAACTTGTTACGGATGCCTACGGGTAGCGGTCAGTTAACATCAGGTGAATCGATTGCTCGTTTGCCACCTTCTATATAAAAAAAACATACTGATAAGCTCGACTCTACCCCTTTGACTCGTAGAAGAGTGTACCACAATAATTTTTATTACTGCGCACATGATATGAACAGATATCAAGTTTCAACGTTCGGCGTCATATCCAGTACGAAATTATGAAAGCGTTGTATTTTTACCAAGCCGTCCATCTTATAATTGAGTTCGCCCACAGTCTGTTTTGTATTATACGTGATCCCGTTCCGCTTGCACTTGAATATACGTACTTGTAATAGTGTTACGGCGTACACACGTCATCAGTATGAATCATAAGCGCAAGCAATCAAATCTTTAAAAAGAATAAACTTTACAATATAAATTGAAAACAAATCTTTTTACTGAGATTATTGTCACAAATGATCACATAGATGCTTGAGTTTCTATTTGGAAGCGTTCAATATCGTCCTAGAAATGAAGGTAGGACTAGTTTTTTTATGGAAGAAGGTGGCAAATGAGCAAGCGGATCCTGATGTTAAGTGACCGCTGCTCACAGGCATCTACAATAAACAAATGAGTTCGGATGTGTTGTTTATCTTTAATAGGCAGAGTAGGGGATACATAGGAAAAAGTATATTTGCCTCTCCTATTCATGCCCATCCAATCCTCTTCCCCTTCCCATCCTATCCTTTGTAGGAAACGATGGATAGGGGAAGCGATCTGACGCCGGGCCTCACTCATCTAGACGAAACGCAGGAGTATAAAATACTCTTACTTCACGCCTGTCTTCGGTGAGGTGAAATACCACGAGTATTTCATCGGACGAGCCGGGCCATTTGTGCAACAGATGTTGTTGCGGGCTCTATCATTATATTAGGTTACGATTTAATAATTTGGATAAGAGACTGGCTAAGAATGGTCAGGAAAGTTCCTACCTAATTCTAATATTTGTGCCGAATAATATACAATAATAATAACTTAAGTAATAATTAACTTAATGAACTACATCAATCAGGTAAAACACGCGACAGATCAAAACGTAAATCATTTTGTTAACACACGTTGGGTACTTTTAAAATTTTAGCTAACATTCTACTTTCGTTACTATTGAATCGAGCGTAGAGCCGTAGTAAAACAGAAGTGTCGGCCGCTCCCGAATTAGCTCGTTGTATCGATTCGGACGAGTTCGGCGCAAGTAAACACGCCAGACAGCTAGGGTATTTTCAACGTGGCATCTGATAATATAAAACTTACCAGAGAAAACTTTTTGGGGTTCCCGATTACTGCTACTAAATAAAGTTGACAATATAATACAGTATTATTGTTCTTCAGTTTTAGACAAGGTTTTATTATTAATAAATAATAATTAATAATTGCTTATTTACTAAACTAAAAATAAAAAAAATATACTAACTATTATACGTCTGAACGTCTAACTAAAAATGTGGCATCGTTTTTTATTTACTGAACCGATGGTAACATATTATGTTCGAAGCTGTTGTAAGTCAATGACTGTCCATTCACCTTGAGTTGCATTTTATCACCGTTGCGTGCGCCAATGAAATTGGTAATTGCATTATTATACTATCTCGGCTGTGACGGAATATATCTAATCCATAAATATTTATTCTAAATTTGAATATTTAACACTACGTAAAATCTGCATTTGCATGTTATAAGCGTCCGAGCTACCTTATAAATATAAATGTTAGGATTTATGTCTGTATTCAAGAAAGAGATATTTGTCTTTTCATGGAAGAAGGAAAGGAAGAACGAGGAAGCGGTTATAAGGAAAGAATGATAAGATCTGAAATTGGGCCTCCGGTATCTCACTCATCAAACGACGCGCAGAAGCATACTTCTACTTAACGCCTTCTTCTGTGAGGTCGTGGTATTTCACCGATCGAGCCGGCCCATTCGTGCAACAGACGATGTGGGCGAGCATTATGTACGGATTTTTTGAAAATTCAACCGCTAAGGCTACACGCGTCTAAAAGTTGTTTTATAAAAAATCTATAGCGTTATTAATCGTCAAAAAGCGGTAGCTTGTTTATAATACCTTAGAACATAAACATCTCTATCACCTTCTTTAAAATTTCAAGCTTTTTAATTTTTTAAAGAATAGCTACGTTTTATTAAAGAAATGAATGAAGAACAAAAGACAAATAAAAGGAAAGGAACTTGAACGCAAAGTCAAACAAATCTTCTTTAAAAGCATTATTCACAGAAGGGTATTCACCTGTCTAGACAGTTTTGACCACGAAAATTGAGCAAGTGTGATCCTATTAAATTTGAATTACTATGAACGTGTACCGCGTACGAATAATTACCTTACACAGGCAGAATGTCGGACATTAAACACATTTGAAAATTACATAGCCAAATGCACATGAACATCTACAAATGTGTTAATCTAAATACTGCTAATACAGCTTCATATTTATTATACGTATTCAAAAGTAATGACGTCATTGATGCAAAAATTACGAATAATGTTGTTTAAACATAATCAAAGACTTTCTTAATATAAAGTTAATGTTGGGAATTGGGTCAAATATGTGATTTCTTGATAAAGAATATCGCATTTGATACATACTGCAATTGAATTTTTTACAGTAAAGGTAGGAAAATGAGCAAATTGATGTTATACGGCCGCAACCAACAAGAGTTGCGAATATTCTGTTCATCGCAAAGAGGGAGCCAGCGAAGGCGTAAATTGGTTCAAAATGAACTCACAACATCCTTTATAACTCTTATAATTAAGGAGTTAAATATTAAATGAATAACTAAACAGGTAACATATAAGTACTTTCAAGTTTTGTTAACTTCATTTGTAAATGATGCAGTTTGACTTAAAACTAGTACTGTAAGTGCTTTAAAGGAGAACCATCTTTAGGCGAGAGACAGGATAATAAGGTTAGCGACACAGCATGGTAATGCCATCATACATCATGCCTTCCCTTTCATCTTTCACCATCCATCATCTTTCATCATACACCATCATCACTTTGGGTTACTGCGCCACTCTAGTAGTAGAAGTCCAGTAACTTTTAACTTGTTCTCATGCTGCTGGTTGTAGAAAAAAAACGTAAAACATTCGAAAAAGCGCATCTTCAGTTTATACACGAACAGTTTCTGATCGAAACACATCAGACTCACGTCTATCGGGTTACACATAGGCGCTATTTGAATGATTATATTAAATATTAAAAGAAACACAGAATGTTACGTTTTAAAGGAATAATTAACATCACTCTTAAGACGTAACCAATAAATAATAAAAATTACTTCATTAAGATGTCATCATCATACTGAACGTATGTCATTAATGACGCTTTTATTAACTTGGTCGGTATGTAATCAATCTTTGGATAAAATTTCACCAACTTGTAAAAGTCCGATTGACTTATACTTGCGCTCGCGTCAACAACCGATGACAATACACTTTTTTATAAATTTGTTTTACTCCCGTTCAGGATTACGAAGAATACATTATTTTATTTTAGCATAGAAATTAACGCCATCTAGTTGAAATTTTAAATAACAATAGGTACTGTATGTAATGGAAATTAGAGTTTTTTTATTCTTAAAATTATTACATTATTTCTACAAGTTTTGGGCTGTCAAGAAGGAAGGAAGATAACATCATTATTAAATAGGATTTTGATCTACACTCTGAGAAATATTTGGCAGAAGTCGCTAGAAAACAAATAATGTTCATTTTCATAACTTCGTACAAAATCTATAGCAGAGTTTTCACACGTATATCATTATAGGTGTAGGCAAGCCGCGTCAGAAGTTATCCCTAACATTGATCTGTAATTTATCGTGACAGTCGTGAAAGCCGACGTGTTTACGAGTGTTGCGCCCGGACGCAATTTGTTTATAAACATTATGCCGGGTTTATGTACTAATTGATTACGTAGTTTCTAAGCAAATCTATCATTGTAACGCTTTTGTAGTCTGAGGACACGTCTGTGCATTTGCGCGCTTGCAGGCACAACTACAAATTATGTTGGTCTTGTATCAAATTCAAGCCCCACATTTTTCCACCTCTGATATCCGTGAGATTATTTTCTTTAATAATTTATATACGCGATGACCTTGCAGAACATAATCCTTGGCATACATACTTACTTCCAGTTATATTTTATACTATAGTATAGATGTACCTTTCTCAATTTTAATCACATTATCCTATTTTAAAGCCACATTTTTTCCATAGAACGCTATTCTAACATGATTTTCCTGCCAAACCTAGTTCTCACTTCCACATATTAAAGCGTCCCCGCTTAGTGCAAGCTTCTAACAAAACAAAATTTGATTTTACTTGTATGTCACATTTGATAAAATTTAATCATTCATTCGGCTTATAGTTGTTCGCGGAAGATTTGATTGTAAGTTATGTTTTTTTTTAGAATGAAACAATTCTTTCATCGCATTGCTTTGATTATGTTTATTTCAGTAGATATAGCAACGTTTCCGAAAAGATCTGTAGCGACATTAAAATATCTCATAAAATAATTGTAAAACAAAAATATAAAGTCGACTACGATATGTGACTATGTAGGAGGCTCGGATATTATACGATGGAGTCGTAAAGCGAACGATTGGTGGCTCTAGAAATAGTTGTATAACTGATTAAAAGTGCTCAGTGCGTACGTAAACATTGCCGACAGAGAGGGTATTTACAACGAGGTCTTTGATAAAATTTATTTTAGAAGGAAAACATTTATTTTTTACATATATACAAACTCCTTGTTATCTTGATCATTTTCAGTAGCTATCAGTGTCTCAGAACTGGGATCTATTTCAGTTTGAAGTAGATTTCCTCTTCGAATCTTCGAGTTAAATTTTCTTTTTATTTAACTGATTGATAATAAGGTCATACTCCTTTTTCAGATTCACAAGGTAGAAACCCTTGTCTCTCAAAATCTTTCTTGCAGTCATATCCAAGACATAATTTACTATGCAAAGAGAAATAGGCTTTGACTTAATTCATTCGAGTGCGACGGTTAGGGTTACATTAGTTAGTTCATACGGGATTATTATTGATAATCCTCTACGATCTATTAGGATGAGTATCGTCTGTATTATCGAAGTAGTATGAATAAAAAGGGGTAAATAAATATAAATAAACGCGGTAAAACTACTAAAAACCGACGTCAATTCGCGAAAATCCTAAATACATCTGGGACCACTGATTGGGATAGAATCAATCAATGTCGAAGTTCTGAGGTACCGAACATAAAAACAGTGGTAGACCTCGCAACAGTAACATCTGGCACGAATGGTCCACACAGAAGACGGGCATCGAATAGAAGTATTCTGCCTTTTGCCTGACTGAGGTGCCGGAGGCTTAATTCTACTCTTCCCCTCTCTTTTACTAGGATGGGAGGGGGAAGAGCATTTGACGAGGGAGGGTATGGATAGGAAAAGAAAATATTCTTTTTCCTGTTTATCTCCTTCTCTCTCCATTAAAGGTAGGTAACGCATCTACAGCTTACAAACTTGTTGCAGATACCTACGACTATGGGCATCGGTCACCTGCAGCGGATCGGAGAAAGCAGTTCCCCGTATGTTGAACTGCTTGCTTGTTTGCCACCTTGTTCCATAAAAAAAAACAAGTGAACAATCAGAACCTTAGAATTCGAATTAAAATTATATTCAAATGTCCGAAGAAAATAAAATTGCGATTATAATATTTTATTAAAAAACCACGAGTATCGTTTTCCTGGAAAAATTAAAAAAAATAATTTAGATTTTAAATTGATAAAATAACGTAAGAATATATTAGAGAGCTTTTGAATCATTCAAGTGTAATATCGCTCGTCTTACAAGAGCTATTGGACTGAATCAATTTGTGAAGGTGCAAGTGTCTGCGTGCCTTTGAGCCGGTTTCTATGGACCGTATTCTATATTATAGGTATAAGGGAATCCACAATTTGAGCATTCTCAGCGCTGTCTAGTAGTGTCGACTTGCTAGCTTCAAATATAAAATAAGTTCTATATGAAATAATCGAGACAGCGGGTTTACGGCAACTTAAGTTTCTTGTGCTTCGTTTGGAACATAAAATTCCTTTATCGTTTATTTCCTACCCTAGCTATTTTGTAAGACTTTGCGACGTCTAAAATAAATGTACCTACCGTCATAACAAGGAGTATATCGACGCAATATTCTTGTCCGATGTCAATTTTTCACCGACACCCTTAACGCATTATGGTGTTAAGTCCGCCCCTTGTAAACTCACGTTTTTTTGGTGTTACAAAAATAAATAAGGTATAAGGTAAATATTCGACCATAAATAAACATATTCCCTATATTAAGTCTTCATCAAAATACATCTACTATTTTTTTCATTAAGATAGAAAAAAAACAAACACACGTCCTTAAACCTAATTCCAGGTGTATCTAGATACTAAAGTACTACAACTAGGGAATGACGAAAAACATTAGGTAGTATTGTGTGCAAATGTTTTATTTACAAAAGGATATGGCGATACACTTCAAAGATGGCCTCAAATTATCTTGGATTACATTCTGTAGAGCTGACACGATGGTAATATTAGGAGCCGTCTGGAATACTTATTTCATAGTAGACTTATTACTAGACATGAAATGGTATAATGTAATGAGAAAGTAAAGTTTACTAAAACTTACGAACTAAAACTTACAATTTACGTAAAGTAAATTTTGACGTATTTGTCACAATGATATTACGTTCAAGGTTCAGGGAGCTACCTCTTCTACCCTAAGGGTCTTTTTAACCCTCTAAAACCTCAACTGACTATTAACCCGATGTAGTCGTAAAAGCTTTCGGGTCATCAGTGATAACAAGAGTATTAAAGCCCGATGTAAGGAAAAAGTCTCACCAAATTTGCGACCGATAGATGTAACTCAGTTCGGGTGCTAATTAACCTTTATCTTAATCAGGTAAGGAAGAAGAATTTGTCTACGGAGTACTTACGGCTTACTTTAAATACAAAATGGTCATTAACAAACCGCTCTGACCAATAGAAACACGACAAAATAAAAGACATGTAACAGTTATGGTTACTTTTAAACGATAATAAAAATATAAAGAGCATAATAATTACTCATATAATCTTTATGAATTTGTAAATAATTTAAATATTAATGTTAATATTACATAAATGTAAATATATGTAAAATTATATATAAAAATTTATTCTACTATGTAGGTATAATACGAATGATATTATAATTTTTTTTATGGAACTAGTTGGTAAACAAGCAAGCAGGTCATCTGATATTAAAATACGTTGCCTATCTTCTAATAGACAGAGGAGAGGATAGACGGGAACAGGAGATTTTATTTTCCCCGTCTATCCCGTGCCCGTCCAATATACTCTTGTCCTTCCCATCCTATGCTTATTAGAAAAGGATTGGAAAGGGAAGGCGACTGACTTAAGATGAGAATCTTGGAAAAGGATAGGAGAGGAAAGAGTAGAATTAAACCTCCGGCTACTCACTCATCAAGCGAAACGTGAAAAAAGCGACGTTGCCATCTTTAACTTACACGTAACAAACAGACACTTTTATGTGTCAGTTAATTTACTTGTTAGTTACATTACTCAGACTTTGTGAAACAGGCCCTAAGTATTAAAGTATTGTATTCCAAAATAACGAAAAGATTTTGGTGCACAAGCAAATGGACAAATATAAAGAGCACTTAAATAGAAGATTACTGAAACAAAATTTAAATGGAAAGCTGCCTTGCTGCCAAATGAAGAACGAAACACTCAAGAACTCCTTCATATTGCTTAAGAGCTTCGAATTTAATGGTTCTTAAACGGTGTGTTCTTGTGTATTCTATTACGAATACTCTTACTAATTGATGCTTGAGTGTAAGTGACGAATAAACTCACCAAAGATGACACGACTTTTGTAAGTAGAAATGTTAACAAGAATTAGTATAGGCACGTTAAGAAATAACTTATTAAGCAGTCACGCCCGTACTAAGAAGGGTAGGTAGAGATTTAGAATTTCCATTTTGTTGGATCCTGGCACACCTCTCTCTTTTATACCTACGCATACATGCTCTTCAGTTACGAACAATCTTAAGACCGTCTGACGTCTTTCGATCACATCACCACTTAACACCAGGTGGGATTATGTGCTAGTTTATTTATTATAAAAATATATATGTCTTTAATAATTACGCGGTGTTAATTCTGTGTATCTCATTTATCATCTATACATAAAGAAGAAACTGACTGATATATCAAGGCACAGTCCAAACTATTGGACCTAGAAACTTGAAATTTTACACAAAATTTTTTTTACCTAGGCGAGCACTAAGAAAGGATTTTTATTCCTTCATCTCCTAAAGGTTTAGAGTACAGGATGAAAATTTGTATGGAGACCCTACCTCACATCTATATGATAAGCATCATGAATTTGTTTCGTTATTCTCTCTTCATTCATCCTTTCAACATACCCGAACCTAATGTCCTACGCGAGCGTAGTATTCGCTCACGTACACACATATAAAATCAATCATCTCCAAATCACCTAAAACCGCTTCCTTCGTAAAGCGACTGGGGCCGAATGGTACCAGCGCAACGAAGACATACATAACGATCTAAAAATGGACACAATCCAACAACATTTCCGTGAACTCTCGAAGCGCTACTTCGAAAGCATCACCATACATCCCAACCCTCTCATAGTGCAGGCCGCCGACTACGTTCCAAATCCTGATGCTACAGCCGCCA
>JWHW01031270.1:41605-92940 GCA_000931545.1 Papilio glaucus | reverse complement strand
TGTAATTATATATTACTTTTTTTAATCTAAGCCATCGTCGAATCCCCTTGAACTCACACAAAAAAAATCTTCAAAGTCGGTCCAGCCGTCTAGGAGAAGTTCAGTGACATAAACACGCACACAAGAAATATATATATATATAAAGATAAAATCATGTACTTTTAATTATACTCTCATATAATTCCGTTGTACAGATGATTCACTTCTCATGCTACTCAGCTCCACCAGCTGTCGGACATATTTCTCATTTCAAAATCAAGGCCATTCTTTTTTTTTCGGTTAGTTTGCATATTTAAAATTAAAGATATTGCGAAAATAACGTAGGAAAACAAGAAAATGTTTATTTTTCTATTCGCGTGATTTTGTATTTTATTAGAGACAGGTGCTTGGGAACTTAAAGAGTTTTGTCTATATCATTAGATATGAAACGAATGGTAAACTCATGACTTTGCCGTGGAGAGTTCACGGAAATGCCGTGAGCCGAATTCCACACAAAACACTACAACCACGGTACTGTACGTTTATTGTCATATCCGGTATTACCTTAACTAATACTATAAATGCGAATGTGATTTTGTTTGTTTGTTACGCTTTAACTCCTTAACGACTCAACCGATCACCATGAAATGTTGCACACACATTGTCAGGGATACAGGAAACATTGGATACCAATAATTTTAGACTCAAAACCATCTTACAAAATTTCAAACGTGGAAAATAAGAAATGAATGCATTCGAAGCCGCGGAGAACAGCTAGTGAAGCTGCAGTTAAAAAAAAATGATCAATATCTAGTAGGACTTCAAACTACGATCAGATATATAATATAGATAAAGCCAATAAAATGTAATACATGCTTATGAACATTTCAGCAACACACCAAAGGAGTTACAGATGCGTTGCCGGTCTTTTAGTACAGATTTCCGAGGTCCGAGAGCGTACTCCTTTCTTAAAGGCAACGCATCTGCAGTTTGCCAAGAAGAGGCATTTACAGCGACACCGAGCTCGAGGCAGCAGGGCGCAGAGGGCACCTAGCCTAAACTCCTTTAAGAGTTTAGCTCGGGGGCTTGGCTGTAGCCGTTGTTTTATTATTATTACCGGATTGGGAGGCCGCCAAGCTCTTAGGTCGCTTCGACGGACACGTCATTCACATGAGTGGCTCGACCTCCGCCTTATGCTATAAAAAAGGCATTGCATGCATACCAGAAAGCTATGCGAAAACTATACAGCGGCCAACCATAAAGGTAGTGTGGATGTAATTATTTTTAATTTGTACCAAAGTGAACTATTTAATATCACGTTGCTTCAAAAAGGTGTAAGGCAACTCAAGTCGCAATAAATCCTCGGTTGACAACGCCTGGGAATTACCAGTTGACACCTGTTACGTTCCCTTTAAGCGAGCTGACAGACACCGGCTTCCCTGTCGGCTTTGAGATTGTAGATCAAAGCATTAACATAATGAATTCTCGCGACACGAACAATAAATTCACAAAGCTGATTTTAAAAAAAGAGGCACGTTTTGTATGAGTTCACGTGGCCGACATGGTAATGTTAACGGTGTGTTTTATTGTAATGGTGGCGCTAGTAGTCTTAAAAATATTGTAACTATTCTAGTTTACATATTTAATTGTTCACACTTATTAAAATGTGAATAAAAATTCAAGAACTACCGATCGGATTTAAAAAAAAATGTCTTTGGCAGCCCAATGACTACGGAAGGTTATAAGTATTAAATTCACGCTACGAACCTGGGAGCCGAGCAAAAAAAAAGGAATGGTAAGCGAGGAGATGACATAATGGCACGGGCGAGTGATTCCGAAGTACTTCAAATTGTAATGTAAAGCCACTTCTCATAACATATTATGCTTATGGTTTTCACTACCAATATTACTTTCTATGAACATTTCTTTAATATTAATGAACCAAATTTTTATTAAACTAATTATTGGTACAATTTTCGTCAATTTTTAACAAATAAACGCTTTGAATTTTTAAAGAAACAGTATTTAATTCCTTTTAGCCCTCTAGCTATTGTATTATTCGAAAACCCTTGCCCATGAAAGGAAGCCATGGGGGGGCCCGGAATCATCCACAAAGATAAAAAAGGGGGGCAGTTTCAGAGGGCGCCAAAATAAGGTATTAGGGTCTACGAACACCTAAAGTTTGCTCACTTTTTTCTTTCGTTGTCCGATACATTTAAGACGAGATTTATTTTTCAGCCTTAAAAAGCCGGAGAGAGGGATAGGATCCCATAGGAGGGATGCACTATCAAGAAATCGTAGATCCGGGGCTGGCCATGTGTACAATTCTTGTTTTCAGGATCAGTAATTTCGGCTGCGTGTTGATCAACCAGGAAGTATGTTCTCTTCTCACATATCAGCAGTGTAAATTCAAATCTGGTTTTACATATAAATGGATTATTGGAAATGTGTTTTTCATTAACATGTTATTAGAACTACGTGTTACATCAAATATGTTCTTGTTATTATTTAATTCATACTTAATGGTTTCGTGTGCATAAATATCCAAATGTAAAGGCTGCACTTAAAAACGTAACTAAATAAATGAGTCTAGTTTACTACAAGTAGCTTACGGAAATTATTTCATTGTACAAACCTATCTTTGTTACAATTTCACGATGTTTGATAATAGATAAAAAATAATTATATTTTCAAAGTATAAAACAAACCCGCAACGAATTTTGATGCGGTTTTCATCAATAGACAAAGTAATTCAAGAGGAAGGTAATATTTATAATGCATGCATATTATAGCAGAGAAAAGCAGAGAATTTCTAAGATTTTTCTTTAAAGACATATTTTTGTGCGCTTATATTGCAAACGCTGGCTAAACTTGCTGGCTAGTGGTAGAGCCCGCAACAACAACATCTGTCGCACGGATGGGCCGGCTCGACCGGTAGAATACCACAACCTCACAGAAGACAGGCGTAAAGTAGAAGTATTCTGCGTTTTGTCTTCTTCTTCCCCTTTCCATCCATTTCTAATAAGGAAAGGATGGGAAGGGGAGGAGGACTTAACCGGAGAGCAGATAAAAAGGAAAAGGAAACATCATTTTCTGTTTGTCGTCCCTCTCTCGTCGCAACTTGTTAAGTTGTTGCAGGTGCCTATGGGTCGCTGTCGCTTGCAGCAAGGGGGACCGCTTGCTCGTTTGCTACTTTCTGTTATAAAAAAACTACTACGGAAAAATTGTACTACGGAATTTTATATCTTAAGGACAGCTTACTATACCCATTCTAACTTCTAAAAAAATGGTCATGTACAATGCGGTACTTGGTAAACTATTTAAACGGATACAGTATCAATCCTCATTCACTTAATTACGTTAGTTACACTAAGCATTTCATACACAATATGTTAATCCTGTACACCATACAAATAAAAAAAAAATTAATATCTTAGGAGTTATCGCAAAATAAAAACTAATGCGCGCGAAAATAAATAAGGCGAAACGAAATTTGCCGGGTCAGCGGTCAGCTAGTCTATGAATAAATCACTAATTTTAGTTGGTGATACATGGATGCTAACCAGTAACTAAACAAGTAAGCATTCTTTCCAGGTAGTTTACGAAAATTATTTCATGCACAAACCAGTCCCTGCAACAATTTCACAGTGTTTATGTATAGATAAAAAATAAATAATAAACTTATTGCAATGCGTCTTACAATTATTACAAAACAAATATACGAAGTCATTTGTCAACACAGAGATAAGCTCGACCTACACTTGCGGCTACAAGGTTACGAAGTATGAATACATAATTATTTTTCCCTACGTGATTGAACTATACTATTAAACTAAAGCGATGAGCCTTACTTTATACTCATATTTGAATAGTATTTGAAGCGTTGAAGGTGGAAACAATAGTATTGATTTATATTTTAAGGTATATGGCGGTATTTGCAATTCTCGCAAAAAGAATTGCAAACCTTAAAGCGTCCATTACACGCTAGGTTTTGCTGTTAGTTTTACTACAGTCTCGGCTATGACTGATGGTTAACGTATCGTGTAATGCGTTGACTGATGTTTGCATGACAGTGACTGATGGATATTTAGATTTTTTGATCCAAGAATGGCGGCAAGGTACTGGTCAACGCAGGGTAGGTGGGCTCCCACAAGATGGGCCGATGATTGGGTCCAGGTTTTGGGAGTCCATGCACCAAATATCTAAAAAATGCCAAAGGTATATATAATTTATCCACACTTTTGAAACTAAAATGCCATTTGAATAAAGTTAGATGGAATTTTCTTAATAAAATTTTTCCACGAAAGTAGTTTTACGAAAGTTCTAATTTCGTTTTATAGGTCTTTTATGTGCGTAAATATTCTTCAAATAAAACTAAATGTTAAATCAATAATTAATCACATATCAGTACGATATCCTTATCAAATCCCCTAAAAAATTATTAAGATAAATTTGTGTAACAGCTGCTACTGAGGCTGCCAACCAGTATTGATCTAAAAATTATTTCTTATAATTACGAGTATACATACACATTGGAAATAACTAATTATTTTATGTAAATTAATGTAAAATTAGTTTTATTCCAAAAAAAATGATTGACGATAATTAGCTGAAAATCTTGATAAAATTTATACAAAACACTTGACACTGCTAAACTTTAACACGCTCAGTCACTGTTAGTAAAACATTTCGGCAAGGTAATATTTATGTAATTAATTATTCCCGCGTCGGATAACAGATTAACGTTATTGAATCTAGTTAACATCAGTAACACTCTGCTAAGTAATTTAATACTCGTACATATATGATATTTATTTATTTATGATGATGTTTATGATATTTAGGGTAATATTCTTTTTTATAGCATACATTTTCCCCTAAAATAAAGGAGAAAATTTACAAAACTATCATAAGACCTGTTATAATGTATGGATCGGAGTGTTGGGCTGTTAAAGGAATGGATGAAAAGAGAGTGCAGGCAGTAGAAATGCGAATGTTGAGATGGATGTCTGGAGTAACACGATTGGATGAGGTACGAAACGAGTATATTAGGGGAAGCCTGAAATGCTACTTTCAGGTTTCCCCTAATATACTCGTTTCGATAGTGGAAAAGCAAAAGGTTAGCTGGTATGAGCATGTTATGAGATGGGAAGAATGGTACGTGACAAAGAGAGTTTTAGATATGAATGAAGAGGGATATGTCAAGGCCTTAGAGAAGATGGATGAATTGCGTGAAAGGTGACATGATTAAGAAGGAAGTGACGACTGAAATGAAGGATGATAGATCTATGTGGAAGTCGGAAACCTGTTATGCCGACGTCTCTTCGCAATTCTTCTTTAAAATTAAACGAATCGATTTTATCGCGTTTCTTCAAGTTCCTCACTTTTTGAGCACTTAACAACTCTTATGGAGGCGGGAGGAGAACTGAGCTGTCTGACGTCACGATGTTAGAGTTGCTGGCGAAGTACTCTCTTCTTGTCAATTATTCAATTACTTATTGTATGCTCTTGAAATGTTTGGTGAACAGTTCACCTAATTTTTGGCTATACATAATTGAAATTGCAAATGCATTTTTGCATCTTTATGCATTAGGTAGGTAAGGAAATGGAATGAAGGGGCAATGGGATCAGGCTTCCGATCACTACATTCACCGAGTGAAAATCAGAAGTAAACATCTACTTCACTCCGAGTGTCGAATTTGGGAGTAGCAGTGCAGTAGTTCCAATACCAATTTCTTCTATTACCATGGACTATAGAAAAAATCCAGTCTATGCAAAAATGCATAATGCAAAAAGTCTTTTTTGCATATATCACATCACATAAACACAACTGACTGGGAACTGGCTATCTCAACTCTATAATTATTAGTTTTCCTGTCGAAAATAAGATACTAGGAGTGCAGATCAGTTCCAGGTGATAAAGCAATACTGAAGGGTTTAATAACACTCGTCGACAAGTACTGATAGACAGATAATTGCACTATAACCACGTATACAGTATCTACAACCCGTATCAACATAGTGCCGTAAAACTAGCAATTGATAATAAAATCCGCGCTTGACTTTTTAATTGAATCTGGCTGATGAATTACGAATCACATAGATCAACAGGCAATATTAATTTAATTTTGTTTCCCGATAACTTAACTGGAAGTCGCTCGACTGTATAAAATTGATGTAATGGTGCATATTCGAAATACAATTTAGTTGTGAATAAATCCACAATGCCACTGGTTTACCATTAGCCTATAGTAATTTTAACGAATACATAATACGTCACAACATTAATTAACAACAAGGTAGCAAACGAACAAGCGGTTCATCTAATATTAAGTGACTACTATCCTTAGGCATCAGCAACAAGCTTATGGGTCCGTTGCCTACCATTAATGGACAGAGGAGGTGATAAACGAAATAGGATATTTCCTTTTCCTTCCAATCTTTCTCCCATCAAATCCCCTTCCCCTTCCATCCTTTCCTTGTAAGACAAGGATAGAAAGAGAAAGAACTATGATTAGGCATCCGGCACCTTGTTTATTGTACAAAACGCACAAATACTTTTTCAAACCTTGTCTTCTGTGAAGTTTTCTAGCATTGCAAAAATTATTAAATATTCTTCGTCATCTCAAACGATATTCGCCCATTGCTGAACGTAGGCCTCCTGCATTGATCGCCACAAAGAGGGGTCCTCGCCGCCCTCGTCTACTGGATGAGCTTCTGCAACCTTGACGAGATCATCGGTCCATCTTATTTTAATTTAAATTCAGTAAGAGACAAAATGAAATGGATGCTCTGAATTTTAATTAGCGCCGAGGGCAATAAGGAACCGGAGTCGATTCTAATTCCTGAGCGAGCCTTTTCAATCGCTCAAAGCGTCGCTGTTATTGCTTTTCACAGACTAATGAATACAGAAAACCGATCGCTACTCGATTCTAATACTGTTCGAACAGTCTCCAATTTGCAAAGCTACTTGTAAAATCTTACTGTTACGGTTGAGTAGTATATCTACATATAAATTATCAAATTGAACTTTATCATCTCTACTTATCTGAGTCACGGGTGTGTCTTATTTATTATATTTCAATGTAATACCACTGAGAAGAAAATACTACATATTATAGAAAAGGTCAATTTCTCATTGACACGTCGCTTGATTATTTGTTATCTCATCTCTCATATCTCACCTGTACTTATTTGTAGTGTGTTGAGGAAGCGTTTAAAGTAAAGCCGGACATGAGGTGGTAGAGCGCAGAACGATTTAAGTCTCCATCCCTTTGAGACAAGCTTAGTTTAAGAGCTCTCTTGGGAACCTAAGCAATGGCAGTTGCTTCGATTAAATTATGGAATTGGAATGAAGGCGGCAACCATTATAATAAATAAGTTAACAGTGATAAAGCACACAACAACAACAAATGGGTCGGCTCGACCGGTGCCACGATCTCATAAAAGTCAGAGGTGAAGCAGAAGTATTCTGCATTTCGACTGATAAGTGAGGCCTAAATCTAGTCTTTTTACCCTTCCCCTTACGATTTGACGGGAGACGGGAGGGATAGGAAAAGGAAATATATGTTTTATGTTTATCCCCTCCTTTGTCCATTGAAGGTTGGCAGGGCATTTGCAACTTATTCGCCTTGTTAAGTTAACGGCCTATTTGTAGCGTTCACTTGAGTGACACCGTGAGTTTCCGCTGGCCTAAAATTGTGTCGCGATACAGTCTATCATTCCCTCTAAAAAAAATTGAGATGACCACATGTTTTATTTGAATGTTTTCAGCAGTGTAAACCCACGGTAAAATCACGTTCTGAAACAAAAAAACATATACGCACACGCCCGTAATCCAAAGGGGTAGGCAGAGATCATGGATTCCATTTGGCGTGATCCTGGCACACCACTCTCGTTTATTCTACATCCATACATCTACGAATACAAGCTCGTCGGTTACGAGTGCTCCTTATATCGCCCTTCTTTAATATGTTACTAATCTGATTGATATAAGTTCTCCTTGGACGTCTTCTACCAACCCTGCCACTCACTTTTGCAACATGAATTCGTTTCGTTACTCTCCCTTCATTCATCCCCATACCCGAACCACCGAAGCATATCTTTCTCAATTCTAGCCACAAAATCCTCCATTAAGCCACACTTTTCCCTTATAACGCTATTTTAAATCCTATTATTAAACGTCACGCCAAACATACTTCTTAAGGATCGCATCTCAACGGCATTAACTCTACTAACATGCTTATCACGTTCTTCTATGTAAAACACTTATGAATAACATAAAAAACGTAGGGGGCGCCACTGCTACTTAAGTCTCACAATTGCTAAGACAACACAAAGACCAACAGCAATGCATTTTTTTTCTAAGTCATCGCGCGAGTTTTTAAATAACCATTCCTTATATTAGCCAGATGTTCCACGGAGAATAAAATGAATTGACTAATTTTATGGCTTATGTATTTTAAGTACACAAAATATATTAACGGTTCGAATACTTTACAGCGATCGTAGTCAGGAGGCTGTGAGATGTTTAACATCTTCAGATCTATTACCGTCTACTATAAATTTTGGTCAGATCTGCATAGAATGAAGTCAATATATTTTAGGTCGTTACAGTTTTATAATTGGTTTGATAATTATTTCTCTTATAAGCTCTGTGAAAGGCCAATAGCGATATTACATCTCCAGAGTGCATTTAGTAAATGATGTCTTACCAAAAAGGGGCCCATAACAGATCGTCATATAACATATAATGAATTTTAAAAAATTGCGATAAAAAGAAAATAATCAATTTAGTTTTCATTAGGCTTGTACCCAATATTCTAAATTTTATAAGATTAGTAAATAATGCACACCAATTTTATCCAACGAATTTCAAGACTATTTCCGAAAAAATAAATAAAAATAAAAACTATAATAGCTACTGAATAGTACAAGTTTGGAATAAAATATTAATAATCAATGTCTAATAGTTTACATTATTTACTTCGTGGCTGGCCTTAGGTAAGTTCGCTATACCCTTGTGCCTTTGATACATTACCCTTCGCCTCGCCGACCGCACCCGTTTGCATTGCTAATGTGCATAATGAACGTCCGTTACAAGCTTTAATATTCTCACTTAATTATTAAATTTGCCAAGGGCGTGACAAAGCTAAGGTACCAAAGATTATTGCGAGCCGTGCGATTTAATTTAACCCACGATTTTTCAGCCTAAGCTGAACCATATTTAATATGATTAATCGAAAAAAATTGAGGTGACCTAACTTTAACTTATTATTTCTCCGTAAAAACTCATCTCCTGCTTTAGATCTTTAGGAGATAAATTTAGAAAAAAAAATCCTAGTGCTATCCTATACGTACTAAAATAAACTTGTAATACAAAACATTCGCAGCGTTTTAAAAATCGTTGTTTTAATATTCGAAAAGATTATATCATGTTTTTTTAAGCTACCGATGAGTTTCAGTTATTTCTTCGATTTTATTAAAGGCGACTAGCCGGGGACTGCGAGGTATTAATAACCTTACCTTTAATATAACCCCTTTTTTTGCTCAAGACAGGAGAATGTGTTTACTTCTACATATATGTATAAAAAACGACGAAGACGTTGAGAACATTAATACTCAATAAACTAAACTAGAGATATGTAAACACCACTTTTCTACTCCAGTAGTCCCCTTATGGAGTCTATTCGTGCAACAGTTAATTACTTCCGAGGGAACTCATATGTTCTAGTAATGTCAGCTTTAGTTTATTGGAGCAGATTTCATTTCTGAGAACCTTTACGCATGTACAATTAGGTGTATTGAATATATAATTACTTTCTTTAGTGAACTCCCGCTGTCATAATTGCTAGCGAAGTATCCTCTTACATCAATTACTTTGACATCGGGACGCCAGACACTTCCGTCCCTTTCGAGGCCATGAGTGATGTGCATCGAAACCTCGGGAAAATGTTAAATAAATGCATTAAAATTCATAAAATGAGTTTAATTTAAATGTGTAGTATTCGCGGAAATATATTAATTCATTAAGAAAAACATAACCTAAGTATACCTACATCGAAAGAGATGTCCGGGATCTCAGCCTAATCCTACGAATAAAGGATGGAAGAGGTTTTATTTATTAAAAGTAATAATATTTGCGTTACCTAGAAACAATATTCAAAATTAAAAAACTAGCCGACTAATCTGTTTGTTATTTTTACATGCTTACGCACGTACCAATATATATTTATTCTTAACCTCATGCCCCAGCACACGATCTTTTACAATAATGATTCTGTGCAAAAGTACAGAAACTTAAACAAATAACACGTCAAAACAATTATTATAATCTGACCGCAAATTTACAGATTTTAGAAGTAATTAGGGTTGTTACATTTACAAAAAATAATTTTAATGTGTAATAAAATTGACTTGAAAATTTAACATTACTTTTATAAAACATAGAAGAATATTTTTTTATCAACCCCATAACGATTTTTTTCAATGAAGATTAACTCAATGTCAGGAATACATTATGCTCATCACAATTGTTATACTTTAGTACTGCCACTAGTAGTAATACAAGAATATTGCAAGTTATGACTATTGCGAATAGAAAATTGGAATTATTATAAACGCCAACGTTTGTGAGCATGGAGATATAGATTATTCTTTTTCACCACAACTACTGCTGTGTATTATTTTGCTGAAACTTTATAATAATAAATTGTATATAACATACAAATAAGGTGTACAGTAATTTTGTAAAATAGTCAAAATATCAATAAGTATGCTACAAAACTTGAGGCTATCCGAGACTAATATTTTACTGGACAAATAAATAGATACTCATGCAAATAGATATTTACAAGTATCTATTGTATTGTGTACAAAAATTGGAAAAAGGTTTAAAATATGAGTAACTATAGATTTTGCGCGAGCATCCCAAGTTACTGTCACGCTCATTGCAATGTGTTGCTACCCAAGATTTACCCCATAAAAACCGAGAACAGTAAGTAAAAGAACGTAAAAGTAACGCCTTTAAGTTCCGCGAGACTTAACTATTATATTTCCATTAGGAACGTAATTTCAATTGCCCACGTCTTCCTTCAACAGAAAAAGTAAACGGAATACCAACATACGGATCAGCCTTCGACGAAAAAGACGATATGGTTTTTATATTAACTAGGTGTCAAATATGTACTAACCTAAAAATGAATAATTAAATATTAACAAATATACACAATTGCTCATAGAGACAACCCTACACATACTCAACGAGGAAAATAAATACAACTATAAGTTACGTCTTGTTTCTGTGCCGAAAATCGGAGCATGTGGCATGCTTGTGCATTACTATCGCCCGTAACCCTTGACAAAAAAAACAATACGAGTATCACAATTAGCGATATCAAATTCTATAAACACGTGCAATAACAATGTACAGATAAAATATTGTTAGAGAAAAGTTGAGACACCACACAAAGTTGAGTTTATAACGCTGTATAGAAAACATTTAAAAGTAATAATTAACAAACAACCAACTTTACCGACATTTTGTAACTTCACCAATTGGAAATGAAGCAATATTTTATAATGTAACACAGTTATATATTAAAGTTTTAGCACATATTAAATTCAAATAATTACGTACTACTACTTACCTTATTTTGCTGCTTCAAAATCAGAAACCAAATCTTTTCCGGCTCATTACTTTATACAGTAAATAGTTTTCATATTTAAATTTTAAAACTACTCACAAATAAAACATAAAAATAATAATCAAATTAAATCACAAACAACAGAAATTAAACAAAGTGTTCGTTATTTTTTTTTAAATATAGTTAATTAAACAGATATCTACATACAAACTTACTTATATACACACTACAAAAACAAACAAAAAAACTTATTATCACAATAGCTCCAACTAGCAAAGTAATTTGATAGATAAAATCACAAATCAAAATCATCGGAAATTTTACGGCACCGTCGTTAGAGGAACGTCCATCGCCCGGAACCACTCTCTGAAAACTGAAGCTGAAGAGACCACATCATATCGTACAGCTTTTGGCAAATCTATACGAGATGTACACACCATTATTTGTCCCGCTTTGATAAATCGTTTCTCTGTTAAGCTATCTCTTTCCTCCGCCTTATCCTGGCCGCTAACAAAACCGAAAAACATCCCATAAAAAATATCGAATTACTTTCTCACTCGTAAAATGGAACGCACATTTGACAGTTCGGAATTAAAAATATTTTGTCGGTAATTATGGCGGGAAGTTAATGCAATAAAAACATGATCCTGCATAAAGCGTAATTACGTAGTTATCGCATATTTTGTTTTGCAATTACCATGGATAGATACATATCGTATGTAGCAAATTTAACAGATTTATTATGATAAAACTGGCTATTCACTTAGTTATTGGTTGTTTTATCGTTGCGTATCATGCACCATATGGCCGTGTGCTTTCTTTATCGGTTAATGACGCATTAAAGATGGACGGTGTAGGTTTCCTTCTGGTCATTAAAACAATTTACGATAGGCATTGTGTTAGGGAATTTTATTGCACGGCAGTGGCGGACGGCTTAATAAAATCTTTTATTATTCGCTTTTCTCTCCGCCGATATAAAATTCAAGAGTAATAAAATCAATACTTCAACAATAATATAATAACCTCTCTAATTTATGTTGGATATTCATGAATACTAATTGCTTATTACAAATGGGTTACATTAGTTTTCTTTTCACTTTATAGACTTTTTACACATTTATTGATATTAGAGACTGTCTGCTTTACAAGTTCAGAGTTGCTGACCTTGCAGTAGGCAGCTGCTCGCTGTACTCGCATGTGCTGGCTTGACTCGCTTGTGCTGTCCGCGTGATGACCAGTCCTCATGCGAGACTCATATCGCGCTGATGTGGCATCTGCTACCATGCTGTCAGGAGAGCGGCGAGTAAAAACAAAAAAAGTTGAAGTAACTCGAACGAGAGCGACTATCCAACTCACACTTGTGAGATACAGTCCATACAGTGCGATTTACTACACTACAGTTACTCGGCAGATACTCGGCAACGTGTGAACCAACCATTACTAGCGAACGTTGTTTTTGTCGTTGTGATCGTAGTTTTCGGAGGCCATCCAACTTTTTATGTAATCGTTACGATTACCGTGAGGCGCTCACCAGTATCTGGTCCGCTGGTCCAAAAAATAACTAAGTTCCCACAAAGCTTAAGTTATTTTAGAAATACACAGGTTGAAGTGATCACCGCTCATCATGTTGCACTCGGATATTCACCGCATATGTGAGGAAGGTAAAAGAGAATAAAGAAGTTGGAACTTTTTGCTACACCATTGAAGCGTGAGACTGGTCTACCAGAGCTCTGCAAAACATCAGTTCAAACGTACTAAAATTTTCAGTTTAATTGCCAGTCCTATCTAAAGTGGTAAAAGGGAACGCAGGTTGGCATGGAAAGAAAAAGGTTTGCATGGCTGGTAAGACATTAGGCACCAGCAGTTTTTCAACTTGTTGTTTTTACCGCCAATCCTATTTTTTTTGTTTACGAAACTTGACAACGAAGGACTTAGTTTAGAGTCCCCAAATAAAGCCAGATTAAACGTAACATTTGTTTTCGTAATTGACAACTCAAAAGCGTTTTATTTTTGATTATTTGTATTCGATTCTAGTTGATACCCATATAGCATTTTATCTACGTCTTATTTTGTGTAAACTTTCTTGTTAATTTTAATATTTCGGCGCATATTTTGTTATATCTTATTAGGGATCATTTAACCTTTTTGACAAATAAAAAGGCCACATAATCCATGTTTTGTAGTAAAAAATTAAACTTGGTCGTAATAGTTTAAGTAATCAAAAGTTTTAATAAACATTTATTGCTGTGCTCTGCGAAAAGAGACTACATTTTATACATTTTAGCGAAATTAGTTTCGTTTAACAACTCCCCACGGCAACGATAACCGCCGCTGGAGCTAATGGATTGAAAGATAACCAACTCATAAGTTTTACAAGGTAATCGAATTATTTTAACATGTGGCGATATCAAAAATAAAGAGCTCGAGCTAATCATGTATAAAACATGATTACCCTTTGTCGTCGAGACACCCACGCAATTATATTTTTTTATTTATACGAACATCAATTCTGGATTCTACGTGGAATCAAATTGACAACAAATGTCCGTGAACACATTGAACATTAATGTCGATTGTTTTCAATTCGAAGCAGTGGTGGCCCAATGGTATAGACCTCGACTTACGTACAGTTAGTGGCGGGTGCGAATCCAGGCAGGTGTAATTTATTTCATCACCACGGCTCTAAAAACGGTGAAGGAAAACAACAAACAGGAAACCGGAATGTCTTAGAACCATCAAATTCGAACACATGTGACATCCACCAACCCGAACTGGGCCATCGGCCCCTTCCCTGTCTCGCAGAGGGGGTCTGTGCAATGTGGTACTAAAAAAGGCTGAACTATTACTACTATACTATATATCGATTATTTTCACCTCATATTATTTGCGCTAGGGGCTAGAGGTTTTGGAGTTACTCTAATATACTATACATCCGACATATGGTGGTTTAAAAAATACATATATGGGTGTGACAAGATACCTGCGCCTCGCCGCCAATGTGCATAATCAGGAATCGGCTGCGCGGCATGCATCTTGTAGTGCTTGCTGATCACGGGTCGCGCACCGGTGCGCGCGCGCCTTCTTCGTGCCCCTCGTTAACAGCTTGACCGCCTACCGCTACCTTCGTCTTTCCGAAGGCAAGCTCTTAGGTCCCTTCGGCGGACGCTCTATGGAGTGACGAAGCTCAAGGGCCGACAGGACCTCGAGCTTCGTCACTCCTCGGCTTGGGCTGTCACTCATTACGCGTTTAGCATTCCGATTCGAGGGTGCCCGAGAGGGCCGGACCTCGGCTCGATCGGTAGTACCATTAACTGATTACAAGTATTATAACAGCTAACATTACTATCACTTCGGAAAGCGCTTTTCTTTAAATTCTCCTTGAAAACTTCAAATTGATCATTTACTTGGAAAAATCTTGGCTACACCAGAGAAATTGTAGATGCGTTGCCGGCTTTTATGGAGGGAGTGCGCTCGCTTCTTGAAGGACCCTAAGTCGTATTGGTTTGGAAATACCGCTGGCAAGAAACCATTCCACAGCACGGCTGTGCGAGGCAGGAAATTACGCGAAAACCGCACGGTAGTAGAATGCCAACCATCAAGCTGGTGAGGATGGTAGTTGGAACTCTGTCGAATTGAGCGATGACGAATCTCAGCGGCAGCAATTGTTCCAAACAATTCTTACGAACACTCCCCATGGTAAAGACGGTAAAAAATGCAAAAGGAATTGACTTCCCTTCATTGTTCAATGAATCAAATTATATATATTTTAACTTAACAAATATAGGTACAGTAGTGAGGACTCAGCATGTGTCTATGAAGGCTCGTCTGGCAATACACATTGCTGTACTAGTCCCCACTGTATGGAAGTGAGAGCTGGGTTTGGCAGGAAAAGCATGTTAGTAGAGTTAATGCCGTTGAGATGCGATCCTTAAGAAGTATGTTAGGCATGACGTTGAATAATAGGATTAAAAATAGCGTTATAAGTATTATCGATATTTAAGTTATTCTTAAAAAAAGAAATAATATTTAAATTAAAATTATCTATATATTAAACCCATTCTTCATATTTTACAATTAAATTTAAACATTTATTAAATAAATTTTATTAATGTACTAATTTTATCAACAACGCTTAATTTTCCTTCTTCTACAAAGCCACACAACAACAACACAGTACAATACCGTAAAAGGGTGTTGGTTATAAAACGAAGTTGTCATCATGTGGCTTAAAGGAGGAAGTTGTGACTAGAATTGAGAAAGGTATGCTTCGGTGGTTCGGCCATGTTGAAAGAGACTAATTAAGGGAGAGTAAAGAATCAAATTTATGTTGTAAAAGTGAGTGGCAGTGTTGGTAGGGGACATCCTAAGAGAACTTATATCGATCAGATTAGTGACATACTAAAGAAGGACGATCTAAGGAGTACTCGTAAGCGACGTATATTACCTATAATCTTTTCTATTCTATTTCTAATGACTGTCATTGTCAATGTCAACCAATATCAGCTCTAAGCTATTATTTGTCAAAGTTTTGTTAGCTTAGTGTTGGTTTCACAATCACAAGCGCGTGTTAATTTAAACTGTGATTATTTTAAATGCATTAGAAACGAAACTATTTTTTTTTGCAATATAATATATAAAATTACAATCTGTTTACAGAGAATTTTTGATACATAAATCTATATCATATAACAAAATGTCAAAGGTCAAATTAAATCTGATAGCAGCTGCCTGCGAAAATATGGGTATTGGTGCTAATGGAACTTTGCCATGGAAACTCAAGTAAGCTACAAACCATTTAATGATTTCATAAAATTCAAACAAACCGCTATATGTTGAATAAGTACCGTCTGCTCTCATTATGTGGCCGGCGCACTCTCAATGATGCCGCCACTCTAACCATGGGTTTCCAATCGTGTAAAATCGTGTCGCGATACAAGCTTTCACTTTATATTTTTCTCTGTAAAAACAGATGAGAATATGTTTTATGTGAATGTTTTCGGTAGTGTAAACCCACGGTTAGAATCATCTGTATAGGCAAATTTAACTGTTCCGGATCTGTATTTGACTTTAGAATACCACCCAAAACAACAAAAGCAAATCATCTTTTCCATGTATTGGTAATCAGAACCAAAATTGGTAAGTTATATTTGTTATTAGTTTTAACCGATACATTGAATGTGCCTAGGATCATTCCAGCCAGCCCAACTCCCCGAAGAACCCCAGCAACCCCTTTATGTTGCTGATGATCTCCGGGAGTGATCCCAGTGAGCTGAGATATTTAACACTGTAATCCGACACCGCAAAGCAGTGTAGTAAGACGTGGGTTGCCTCTGCTTGCTCCATGCACGCCCCAGACAAAGGACTGTCTGTAATACCCATGCTAAACAAATGTTTATTGAAAATGCCATGACCTGTGAGCGCCGCCACAACTGTCTGGATTTGTGATTTGCTTAAGTGGAGTAACCTTCTTTAGATCTGCCCGTCTATATTTGGGAAGGCTTCTCTTGCCTCTCTGCTCTCTTTTGTGTTATTCCATAGGTCGCAGTGAGTGGCTTGACTTCTCCACATTACCTCCTACCTAAGGTAACCGTGTGGTAGGGGAACAATGTGTTCTGGGCCGGCTGCTTGGCTAACAGAGCCCCTCCGGGCAAGTTCGTTTGCCGCATCATTACCTCAAGAACCACTGTGGCCCTTAATCCATTGAAGGGTTATGTTATTTCTGGCCACTACTTTATTTAGTAATAGATGGCACTCGTGAATAAGACCTGAGGTCATAATGTTGCTAAAAACAGTGCCTGTAGCACAGCCATACTGTCTGAGAGTATATATAAGTTTTCATCTTTTACTCTTCTGGTGGCTATGGCTAGTGCTGCCTCTATCACTCCCATGCATTCTGCCTGGAAAATAGTGTTGTGTATTCCTATTGGTTTATGTATTTTGATGTTCATTCATCATTCATTGTCACCCATGTCTTAGCAAGCATATGCTTAATTGCAATAGTTTAAAATAATATTAGTAAAATATTTTAACATTTGCTAATATTTTTGTTAAAATAAGAATTTTATTATATTTTTGTGATTCCAGAAAGGAAATGTCTTACTTTGCAACAATGACTACAAAAGTAAAAGATGAGAGTAAACTTAATGCTGTCATAATGGGGAGGAAGACATGGGATTGTATACCAGATAAATACAGACCACTTCACAACAGAGTCAATATAGTTATGACACACCATGTTGATGATGTAAAGACAAAGGTAATTTTTTGCTCTTCGAAAATCAATCAATCATCACTAATCACATCATGACAGATAAGCAATTAGTCTCCATGTTTTTATTGTTGATGTATCTTAAAGAATTGGAACAAGTTGTCAGCATGAGTTTTTCACATCCACTTATATATGGCAAGTCAAGGGTAAATAGGCTAATGCTATTAGTTTGTACAATTGTAAAGGACTTAATAACTGAGGTTTACAATACATTTTTTTTATTTTTTGTATAGCAATTTTGAGTATTTGCTTTAGTTTAAACAATGAAAAGCTTCTTGAAATATAAAATGTGTCCAAACAAATGGAGCACTTTTCGGGCAACTAAGTTTACTTGTTTCTGTTCCTGAAGGAATAAGTTTACATTTCATACATTTCCTTTAATTTAATGTTAGTTAGACAATTTCCTTGTGTTTGATGATATAAAAGTACAGGCTGCTATTTTGTCCAATTATACTCCTAATATATTATTTGTTACTATTACATATAAATGAGTTTGATTCTCGTGTCTGCAAGGAGTATGTTAAGAAGTCTTTGGATACAGTTTTGCTTCTTTTCTTAAAATAAAGGAATGTTTCTTTTATTAGAAATTGGTTAAAAAATCTCCAGTATTTCATGTACTTTTCTCATGGTGGAGTTAAAAATTCCACCCTGTACAAAGTTAAAAAGAATAATAACATCTACATTAAAATTCAGATTCAAATTTACAACAAAGTTTTTTTTATAGGTGTAACTGGATTCAAAGGCATTTAAAGGATACCGTAATGTTGACTATGTTTGATTTCATTGCAATGGTAAATAAGTAATATTTAAATTTGATAAGAGTGATATATTTTTTGACTCATAAAGTCAGAGTTCAATTTATGATAAAATTAGAATATTAAGTAATATTTATGAATTTATCCTATATTTTTGAGATTGTTTTGTTAACAAACAGTGGTAGAGCCTGCAACAACAACATCTGTTGGTCGGCTCGACTGGTGAAATACCACAACCTCACAGAAAACAGGCGTGAAGTAGAAGTAATCTGCGTTTCGTCTGATGAGTGAGGTGCCGCAGGCCTAATTTGAGTCCTCGTCCCCTTTCCACCCTTTCCTCATAAGGATGGGATGGGAATGGGAAGAGGATTGGACGGGAAGGGAGTTAAAGAGGAAAAAGAAACGTCCCTCCTCTGTCCATTAAAGGTAGGCAACACATTTGCTTGTTGCGGATGTCTATGGGCAGCACTCACTTAACATCAGGTGATCCGCTTGCTCATTTGCCATGTGATTCCATAAAAAAAACTACCACCATCAATATTTATGTAAATTATAAAGTAACTAATTACATATGAAATAATTTAAACAATTTATTTAAATTAAATTATTATATTACCTATATTTTGAATCATTCACACTTGGTTTAAGTTCGAAGTACAAGTATTACTTAGCTGTTTTATTTACAAGGTTCCAGATGGCGTGGTGGTAGTTACGAGTTTGGATGAAGCAATCAAATATATTGAAGGAAGAGAAGATATAGAATCAACATGGGTTATTGGTGGATCATCCATCTATAAGGTAAAACTAAATTACAAACACATATCAAATCATTTAAGATTTGATATAATTTATTATAATCATATAAATATAATCCAGTATTTACCAAAATAGGACTTTAATTCTGAGGACACAGGACACAATGTTTAATCTAAAACTTTTAATACGTAATTGTATATATAAGTGTTTTTGTATTTGTTTCTAAAAAGAAATCCAGTTTTCCCTACATATATTCAGCTATTTTAATTGGACAATAGAAAATAGTATAGAATAGTATTTTTAGGGAAAACTGGATTTTACCTTAAAAATAAGTATAGAATAGTACTGAATAGAATTGAGAAAGGTATGCTTCGGTGGTTCAGGCAAGTTGAAAAGATGAGTAACAAGACAAATTTATGTCGCAAATGTGAGTGAGTGTGTTAGCAGGAGATGATGAGATATTAGAACCTATATTGATCACGTTAGTAACGCACCAAAGGGCGATATAAGGAGTACCCATAACTGATGAGCTTTGGAAACCCTTGATCTATGCCTTTACGTAACAGCCTCATGCCACTTGAATGCAACAGCTACATAGCTGTTGCATTCAAGTGTGTGTGTTTATTATTGTATTCATAATAATGAAACGGGCGTTGATAAGGTGGACGCTCTATACACAATATAATTGTTCCAGAAGCAATAATCCTCATATTTTGTTTTCTTATTCATATTTTACAAAAAAAAACTTAGGAAGCACCATCCAATGATAAAATAAATGTTAAATCGAATATTTTTGTTATTTTATAATTGTGTCTCTCACACACTCTCAACATTTATTGTGTAAGTTTATCACATAAACTGTGATATATGCACACTTTAAAATACTAATTGACTTCAACTAGAGTTTTTGATTTTAGGCTGCAATGGAACACGAGAATTGTGGCAAGATTTACCTGACTGAGATCCAAAGGTCTTTCGACTGCGACGCCTTCTTCCCGGACATAGACAAGCAGCAGTTCCATTTGGTGGATGAAGAAGAAGTACCGGGACAGAGGCAGCTAGAAGGAGATATAAGCTATTTCTTCCGTGTGTATAAAAAATTGTAACAATTTTTCACTAACTCTAAAGCTTATTTATATGGGAACAAATTGCATTGTTATAATGTACTCTTTATAATTGATAAGGTGGTTGTAATTTGACACGACATGAAAAGAGTAGAAGGAAAATTAGCATTGTTACTTTGTTTATTGGGAAAGATAATTTAAGTGGCAATAAAGCTGGTAAGTGTTATTTTAATGTATGTTAAATATGAAATAAGAGGCAGAGCATCCTTGGCAGAGCTTTATGCGGTGATTGGAATGTCGTGTTTTGTTACTGGCTCTGATATTTGTATTTTGTCTCTTCCATATCCATTAGTCTATGCAAACAGTTATTTGGTGTAAATTCTTATCACTCCATTTCATGTTGAACTTGCTCTCTGTCTCTTATAAAAACTAATTATAAACTATTCACACATTCAGAAATTACTAAAGCCACAAAGTGGGAGCTGCTGTGGCAACTCCCCATTTGATCAGCTTAACTCTTTAACCAATACATAGAAATATTTCGTAAAACTGCGTTTCAAACTGCAAGGGTCCAAAGCATAACTTGTTACAGAATTCTAACTTAGAGTGTTAAGGGCCTGAAGCCCGTCGCACCCTTACCACTTAATCCGCCATGGCTTGCCACTCTTCATTCATCCTTTTATTATGCTCAATTCTTTGTGTCGTTGCTAATGTTTACTGCTAGTCGTAGTGGCATAGCGTTGTGTTAACTTCTTTATTTATTATCTTTTACTTCTTTATTTTTTGTCTATGGATTATTAATTAAGGTGATTTTCCCCAGTCTCGAATAGGTCTAGTCATATATCACAATAGGTATTTAGTTGAATTTGGATTTTTATTGTAGTATATGTTGATAATACCCAAGTATCGCCAAACTATTATAATTCCCACTGGTCGAGGGTAAAGTGCGATACAGGATTTAGGAAACATGTTTTTTGTATATGAATCGTAATGTAAATTATGAATTAATTACTATAAAATACGGCATTATAAATTTATTCCTTCTGTTATTTGATTGAGAACCTTGATTAAATGTTACATAATATGTACATTGATAAATCACAAGTGGGTTGCTGACTTAAATTTGGGGCCATCATTGTTAAATCGTAAACACCAAATTAGGTTGAACCCTTGCGTAACTCGCCGCTGACGTTTCTAGGCGTCCAGTTATGTTGACGTATAACGGAATGTTAGAATCGAGTTTGATTTGTAAAATAGTTCCTGATAAAATAACCGATAAGGGTATGCATTTCTTATGCCGTATCTTAGACCATACCATTAAATATTTGTTCAGAATTCGTCATCTAAATATGTCAACTTAGGAGTTATTGAATGAAGGATCAAACTCAAGAAGAAAAAAAAAAGGTGAATTTATTTTCATCTTAATGAAGGAAAGGATGGATAGAGAATGGAAATATCTTTTTTCCTGTCCTATATACTCTTGTCTCATTTGCTTCTTGCGGAAAAGTATGCGTCGCGGTCAATATTAGATGAATCGCTTGCTTGTTTGCCACTTTCTTCCAAAAAAATCCAAAAGACCAAGAATAATTGATGTGACAGAAGATTGTGGCGCCTAAAAGATTAGGTATTACTTACATGAAAGTTGGTTACCCATGCCATTTATTTATTCAGTCCCTAAATGCCTATTGGACGGTAAACCAATTTGTCTCTTCATGTTCACTCAATCCCAATACGTGACGACGTAGTCTTTAAGTTGATAGGTCTCAGTATTCGAATTAAAAATCACATTTAAAGCTTACGATATCATTAATAGCTCGTTAGTCGTTTAAACTGTTAGTACGCGCTAGCAATTGTATGGAAAATGTTACAATGTGTAAAAACAAATTTTATACTTGTTAAATAAATATAACGTTGTGACAAATTATTTTGTTTTATTTGACCTATGAGTGAAAAAAAATACCAAGGAAAGAGGTTTCCTTCTGAATTGTTCCAAAGATGGAATCATGGCTTGGGCTGGCTTTGGTGTCAGTACCCCTTTATTACTCGAGAGTACCCAGTACAGATGGTGCCAAAGATGTCTTAACGGAATTCTCAAAATTGGTGATGTTGGCCGTTAGGCTCATCTAAGAGCCTTTGCACACATCCTTTTTGTGCGCGCTGACGACGCGCGTTAAACGTCTAGCGAACGCAAGACCGTCGACGCGTCTGACCTTTGTACACGGCAAACCAAGTGCTCGCGCTGTATCGCTACAAACACGCAGACGACGTGGTTTGTGGTCACAAACCACCCCTTGCTCATGCACTCCAGCAAGAGCTCCTTAGTGTTGGGAATTCTTAAAAATATTGATATTTATAAATAAAACCCGTAATGGTTAAGATGAATTTTAATTGGTTTTCCATTAAAGTAAACTTATACTACAAGCAGCGCTCCTTAAAGTCAAAAAAGTTGTTTATAATACTCCACAAAAGAATACTGAATCAAAGTAAGTCAGGGGCGCTGCAAAGTAATCCTAAATGCTAAAAGGAGCAGAGTTGCTCACACTAATAATTGCAAATATTACGACATCCCAATTTATGCCATTTTTACACCCAATTAATTTCAAATTATTTCAGTATTACATAGAATTTTTTGTGGCAAAAAAAATTAAGCAGTGACGTCACAAGAAATTCAAAACGTCTGTCGTTTAAGTTGGTAGTTTTCTGTTATCAGATTTCGCTGTAGTAATGTTTTTTTTACGATGGCATTAACTAGAATGTCCTATAATATAGAAATACTAAATTAAGAAAATTTAAACATGAAACCTCTTAGATACTATTTTTTTTCTTCAAATAGAATTCAATTTAGGCGCTTATCCACTAACGATGCTATCCATAAGAGTTACAATTCGTTAATGTATAGGCATGAAAGAATTGTGATTTTAAAAAAGGAAATTTTAAATGTGGGGAAAATAGAGGAGGTTTTTGTACGTACACACTTAAAATATGATTTAATATTGACTTAAGATATTCCTTCAACCTCAAACGTGTTCAAACCATTTTATTCATAGATGTATGATGAGATATGGCCACTGAGGCTTAATAGTTTTTTTTTTATAATTGGTTCATTAGACAACCAAATCACAGTGAATTAAAATCAAGGTACTGTCTGAAGGAGTGAAGTAAATTTACAATTTGTTATCTCTTTAGGAGTCATAGCCATTTTATTGTTGTTTTAAACAAAGTGTGTACATACAAAAGCTGCGAATAAAAGTGGAGATTGAAATATATAACGAACTGTTTTTTTTGGTTTTTTTATTTTTATTTATTTTTTTATTTTTTGTTTTATTTTATTTTTTTAGTTTTGGCTCTCTACCCCGGAGTGGGCGAATAATAATGATTACACGACGACATATATTTCGTTAAATATAATAATAAAGATTAAAATTAAGTTTCTACAAAACAGTTTTGATTTATACGAATTTTTCGGTCAAAAGCGATTCTAAGCTGAAATTGTAGAAAGAAATAATAAAAAACTAAGAACTAATAACGCTTTTTGATTCCTCTAAGACAATCAAAGATTTTCGATACTATTAAAGCAACTTCTACGAGAATGGTGATCTAACTGTGACATACTTCTACAATTTAAATCGATGCCTTTAAAGGAAATCAATAAGCCATAAATCTACATAATAGGAATACATACTAAACATCTAAACGCTAGGAGACTTGTTGAAACTTTACCGAAACCACTAAGCAAGCGCGACGCAATACTTTACAATTAAAAGTGCTCATTTTAAAATTCCCCACGGCCATGTGACAGCTTTAAACTTTTGTAACACTATTCGAATACTGAATATTGTAATACCCAAACATTTGATTCAAATATTCCATACAATTTTATCATTATTTTTTATAATATTCACCCAGTTTCTCAGTTGATGTAACGAGATATGGACATTTGTTATTGAAATATGATAATGCAAAGCTGGATAAAGTTGGAACATATCTATTTCGATTGAATATTTGATCAAAAGTTTGTCAAACATCACAATTAAAAGTCAAAAGAATGTAAGAACTACTCTATGGTATATAATACTTCTGCTGTCACTTAGTGCCACAAATTAGACACTATGATCAAGTGATGAAAGATATTGAATGTACTTGTGAACAAAAGTGGTGCTTATTGCATGTTGTAGTGCAGGAAGACATAGTCGGGGTTGTTGATTTCTTGGGGCATGAGGGGGGAGGTGGGAGCGAGCAGCTGGAAGCCCATGAACATAAAGGTACGCAGCACTGTAGCTCTGTCCGGCCGGGACTTCAAAACGCAGACGATGCAGCTGAAAAAAATATAAAAATAATCAATATGTATCTATCCAGCATGTTCTTTTCCTTATACTTCTGTTACCGTCTTTGTCATCTTGAAAAAAAGATGCTATGATCCCAATCATCTCTCTTTTTATTAATTCTTTTTGTTTATTATTGTTTCATATTACATTGTCTTTACACTATCTAGTATGGATACGTAATAGTATTCTTCTATAAATAAACCGACTCAGAAAACACTAAAGAATTTTTATATTTGCTTGTCCCAAATATAAATAACCTAAAAGATTTGCATTGATTAAACAAATTGTGTTACCAATAGAGAGCATTATACCAGCAAATAATATAGATTACGTGTTATTTATTTGTCTATCCACCCCGGGCTAATTACTTGAATTCAGAAATAGTGTGGACATTTGTAACTTAGCAATACTGACTTGTTGCAAGCGAGCCTTTCCTCAGCAAAGTCCAATAGCAGCATGAAGCTCTCCTTGCTACCGGATTGCAGTACGGCCGGCATGCGCAGGTAGATGGTGTTGCCATGTACAACCTGCAAATAATAACACACAAGTTAATTAAATATATTTAAATACATTATTCGATTAAACAAAACACTATTTCAGACCATAAACAAAATGCATACAAAAGCTTGGATTGCATCTCTTGTATGTACAAACTATAAAAATCATAGTTTTTACAATTACCAAATGACAATTTAATATTTATTTATCATATTAATTTGTAAATTCTTTTAAAGTATTAAACACATTAAAATTTTAAACATACAACAATATTTAAATGCACCTGAACATTTTCATAACATAAATTGATTAAAAGCCAATCAGTTGTAGGACTCATAATGCAATACTGACGTCACACGATAAGTCACTAACCTCATTAATGATTACCAATTGACTGATAGCATACTAGTGTTTGAAAACATTACACAAACTACAGGGTGTCTAAACATATGAATGTTGTTATGAAATGCTGAAGCAGACAACTGCATATAAAATAATACTTCATGTGATAGGTTCAAAATAGTAAACAATACTAGTCAATATGAAATTCGAATCAAATATATTCTTTTTAATGTGTCAGTGTCCTCGGTGCAATCAAATATCGACATAAAATTGACGAACCTTATTTACCTTGACTATAATTTGTCAAAAACAATCACGTATGAATTCGAGATCTTTTATTAAATATCGAAAAATATAAGGAGAACTGAATGCGCAGGTTACAAATGTAACTTTTAAATGGCTGTTTGTAAGTCAGAGGTTCTCAACTAAAATACTCTGGTGAAAAAGATGGTTAAACAGTAACTTACAGCTTCCCAGCGAGTGACGGTGTTCTCGGTGAGGAAGATCTTGAATTCAACCTTCACTGGCTGCCGATCTTTGCGCTCCAGTATCTTGCTTATTACCTGTAATACAATGAAAATACTTGAATATCTAAGATAAAGACATAGCTGCAATTCTACATGTGTCCCACAGTCATGTTATTGACATAAATTTTAAGTTAATTATAAAGAAAAATAATAACCTAGAGTGTATGTATCACGTTATGTTTAAAGTGAGCCGCATATATAGGATGGTTATTTTAAGCCATGATATCAATGTGATGATAAGAGAGGTTATATACGACTTGACTTAAGGCCTTTGTAGGTACATCTGCTCTGTACAACACAATGATGATTATTCATTGTCTTTACAAGGATAGTTGATAACAATTAAGAATGGAATTTAACCTTAAAGAATATGTTGTGTCAAGAAATGAAGAACAATTTGCTTCAGTGTGTACAGAATGGGAAGAAGATTGTTCAAGTAAGTTGTTCACAGGGATCTCATTTATGCATTGAATCACACATGAAGGTGACATATTAAATATAATTTAGGATATGTTAAACATCTTAAAAGGGGTTAGGAGTCTGTAAGTGTTTAAACCGAGTACTGACCGCTTCACGTCGCTCCGGCTGCAGCGCGGGATGGGTGTGCGCGAGCGAGCCGGGCTCGGGCGCCAGGCTCTCCGCGCTGCCCGATAGCGAGCTCGCGCTGGCCCATAGCAGGGCGCTCAACAAGTCACCTGACGTTACAGACCATTTAAACGCTGCACAAAAATATATGGACTACTGTAGAATACAACACATAATATTAAGCTTTCAATTGAATATTAAACAACTCGCTAGCACTATTTCTGTATTAGAGGAGAAATCTTCGAAGAATCTGTTTTTTTTTTGGTGTGACTGCACCCACTAAAACCATCTAAGTGATCAGGAAGCGCGGAAGCTCTCACTTCTTTACTAAAAGCAGCCATGCCAATGCATTAAATCTACGTGCAAGCCACGGGTGACAAAGCGCCTCTATCACCTTTGTGCAATGATCCAACTGGCAGATATCCTCGTTGTTTAAAGACACAACATGGGACTCCAACTCTTAGTTACCGCGACCTCGAATACTATCGTCAGAGAATCTAGATAAATGTGCGGGTCCTGAATTCTATTGCCATCCAAGGTAATGTAATTATTATCGGTTTCAAAAGTAGTTTAAGTTAATTGCATTTCTATCCTCCAAAACTTCCAATACTCAGCTAATTAGATATGCGAATGATACAAAGTTGAATTTGCAAAAAATAAAAATGAATGCTGCGATGTAACTTACGGTTGTTGTCGTCGTGGTTGGGGGTTGATGGTGTCGCGGGGCTCGAAGCCCCGCTGCTCACCCCTCCGGGCGGTGCCGAGCCATGAGCAGGGACATCAGGACCACCTGTAGTATAAAGATAAACCGTATTACTGTATTGTCTCAAACGCATGGATTGTATTGTTTAAACAACAATAAAAATTTACTGACGAATACATTTAATTTTTTTGGAGCTTACTTAACTCACCGTAACGCCGTGAGCATAATTTACACTCCAGATTCCTCTGTAAAAAGCAAGTAAATGTTTACTAACCACAGAGGCCCGGCGCCCAGGCACAGCGAAAAACACTCGGCGTCGGAAGCCGACAGAGCCGAGCGCTTGCTGCTGGCCGTGCTCAGGGACGCGCAGTCGCCACTGCAACAAGACAACATACGTTAACCCACACAACATTACGAACGTACAATTCGACCACAATAACATGATAATTGAGTCAGATGTCGTCATTGCGTAAATAAATAATAATACATATAAGGAAATATAAAATGCGTGACACTATGCAGACATGTTACTTTAAAATGTAATAAACATAGTTCTCGTTAGCCTTGAATTCGTACTACGACGCTCATAAAGTCAAAACTCAGCAATGTTGTGAACTTTAATGACTAGTTAGTGCTTTTATTATCGATAAAATTTTAAAAAAGGGTCTTGCGACTTAATTATCCTTACAATAATTAGAGGTATAGATATTGTGAATAAATACATTAGCTCAAAAATTGTGTAATTCGGTGGTTAGAGCTATAAAACTTCCATGCTGTGTAAAACATTTAATACGTTACGTACGCGTTATTTTTAATAGCAGATTTAAGTGTTAAGATATTTTATATTTAATTAAATTAAACACAATAACACCTACCGTGTAGTATAAATTAAAGGCAAATGAAGATAACATTCATATTAAATAATGCTTATAATTATCGATGCCGACACCTACAATAATCACTTGAAGAACATTAAAAATAGCTCAATTGGGAATCAAACCGATATGCCATTGTCTTAAGTACGCTCAGAGTCCTGTAACAATAACTACCTACAAGTAATTATGTATTCAAGTGACCTGGTTCCGATGCATGGAAATTTTCCGGTGTATCGGACGCATCGCAAAAACTGACACGTACGGTCATCTAGACTTCAACGTAAAGTCTTTTGTTTATATTTGTTGTAGACATTTATGTAGGTCAGTAGAGTTGTAATAGTCTAGATTTTAGATTCTAAGACTAGTATTCCAAGCTCTAGAAATAACGGATCCCACGTGACTCTTCTTGTTTGCTTGAATGATGATTTAAAAAGAACAATCTTATCACTTTAATTTCAGACGAAGGTGACATTTAGTACGCGATAAATCCAACAAATTGCAAGCAAAATATTGAATCCTATCTATGTATTTAAAAAGTTACAATAGCCGAATAGATATGTCATCACCACATACTATTTTAATCATGAATTTTTATAGTCTTTCATAAGAATTATGGACAGTAAAAATACATTTCGCTTGATTATTATCGCAGTGTTTTTCTTTGGGTTGCTATATCTATCCACCTTAATTGGGTTAAGTCGTACAGCTTGTTTAAATTGTTAAGGGAAGTTACTATTTAACCGACGACGAACACTGCCGAAAACATTCATACAAAACAATGTCATATCAGTTTTTTAGAAAGATAGAGAGAAAGCTTGTATCGCGACAAGTTTATGCGCCAGTGGAAACTCACGGTAAGAGTAACGTGTGGTATGTTTGTATGGTGTTTTTTTTTCAAGTTTCAAACTACACAGTCACAACCATAATTATTTACTAATATATATAAAAGCTATGTGCGAGCACAGATTACATTATTGATAATATTTTCAGCGGCAAATCTTATCATGTTTATCTACATTATACATCAGCAAATAAGATTCTCAGTTATATCAAAAGATAAACAGCCAAAGGCTGTATACGTGGAAAATGGCATTCAAATCTCTATCATAATGATAAGTTTAATAAACAAGACGCGACCGTATGGCGAGACGATTGAGCTCATGTGACTACAGACAATAATCTATATACTAATATTATAAATGCGAACGTTTGTATGTATGGATGTTTATTACTCTTTCACGCAAAAACGGCTGAACGGATCTGGATGAAATTTGGCACAGGGATAGATTGTAGTCTGGAATAGCACATAGGCTTTCTTATCCTGGAAAAATGTACGGTTCCCGTGGGATATATATTTTTTTGTTTTTTTTACAGGTGCATATCTATGTACGAACATAAAAGGCGATGTTCTCTATAGATTCCGAAACGGCTACCCGGGCGAAGCCGGGGCGGAACACTAGTCATAATAAGTTTAATTATTATATCTGTAAACATAAGGGTTGTACTGTTATCTATTACCTATCCACTGGTCATTTGAATTCTAGTACTAACTTAGTCCTTTCTTCTGAACTATCAATATCACCAAAAAAACTGTGCATTATCATGATGTGGACTATTTAGATGCTAACAAATTGTCAATGTTTTTCTAGGTTTTTATAAGGAGAAGCGACTTTCGTCTGTTGATGATGCTTACTACTATTGTACTATTCAGGAATGTAAAATACAAGAACCGGAGCACTTGCTCACTTACAAGATTAAAAACGAATTAGAAAGTTTGTTATTAAAACGATGGATGTATGTATGATGTATTTTTATGGCGTTAGAAACAAGACCATGGTAAGGTCATCTAACCTAATGTAGCACAAATATTTAAAAAACAATAACTACTAGAGGATTTTACCCTATTTATAGAATTGAATGCAGGCCCCAGGTAGGGTGTTTCGTTTAAAGCAAATACGAAATTTATTTCAAATAATTATTTTTTAAAATTATAAGTCGCATATAGAAAATGCAAGTGAGGTGTGCCAGGATCGCGCAAAATGGAAATTCATGATCTCCGGGTTACGGGCTTGAGCACATATTTTTATAAAAAGTTGAAATAAGGAAGACCAGCCCTTGTAGAATGATGGTCGATTGCGACCCCTAACGACGCAGCGCAGAGATGTCTTACAAGATGCACCGAAAGACATGGGACGAGACCGATCTTTATGGGGAAGGGATACGTGTAGTAATGGAGTCTTAATAATCAAATTATTCTTACCAGTAGAGTTTCAGGACCATCGTAGATGAGGAAAAAATAAATAAACTAAAATGACAATATAGAAAAAATCTTTTGTTAATTTTAATTAGGTTTTAATATCACAACAGTGGAATGTAAAGTACTTGTATTTTTCAACAGTTAAGTTATAATTCTTTAAGTCGATTTTTAGAGGGTATCTTTCTAAAAACGATACTTATGCTGTATGCCGAATACAGCATATTATGATTGAATTTAAATATTATTTTTGTTTTTTTCTCCCTTAAGGCGTCCGTTCTATAGGAAATTCAAGCGGGAACTGATAGAAAGCGGGATAAATATGCCAGGTTTGACGAGAGCATTGCCAAATATAAAAATAGATACAAAACGAGACAACATAAGAGACATTATACACCGACCGTGTTTTTTGATCAATTTAAATAAATTCTGGGCCGAGGATAATTGTTTTTATATTATCATCTAGCCGAATCAACAATCAAATTCTTTTAGAATGAATTTCTTCGGTGGCTTTTTTTTGTCCGTCTACGACCTTGGTGACTTCTTACTAATTATTGAAGAAATGAAATCTAAGAGTTTATTAAAGGATTAAAGAAGCTGAAAGTGCTTCTTTGGAACCGTACAACGCTCATGTTCGATCGCGAACATAAATATGTTAAGATGAGAAGACTTGATGAGAAATGTCCCCTCGCAACTAACAATGAATGACGTAGAAACATTGTACCATTGTATACGCACCTTTATAATAATATATTATTAAGTAAAAGATAAAATTGAATTTCCTAGTAATTAAAGCCACGGTAAAGATAAGGTCTGTTGTTTTCAGCCATCTGTTTACATTTACATTTATCGCGTTGTTTTGACTTTCTACAAGGTTAAGGTGTAGGTACATTAAAAAGGTCTGAATTTCGGTATTATAGGTAAGGCAATTTATGCAAATTAAATTAAGCCGAATATTCGTTAACTATCACGATATTCAAACCGTGCAAGATATATTTGTTTACCGAGCAGTGCCAAAAGCAATTGTAATATAATGTAGATATGTAGTCATGTATACAACAACGTCACGGGAGGTGACCAAAATAAGGAAAACATGTTACCATAGCCAACTGTGTGAACAATTTAGTTTTTTTTTTAATTAGAACAAAATAATGTTCGTTATATGTAATTTATAACAGTGGCAGAAGACTTTTTAAATTTGATAGAAGATAAAATAAACGCGAAAGTGAGTCAGTTGACTTTATGCAGCACAGAGGAGCGGAGAAAATGGCAAAAAGGAGTGTCTTGGTTCTTTTGCGGTCGTTATAGCCGAAAATACTTCTTCAGAGATTTTTATAAATATTTTTTGTACGCAACATTACCAAAAATAAAACATACACACCAAATGATGTATAAACTTATATTTTATACGAAAAGAATCTAAATATTAGTTCGAATCGTTTCTTTTCATTGCCAGCTAAGCAAATTTACTTGAGCAATTCCAATTTCCTAAGAAAATGGAAAATTTCCTGCAAACGAGTGCGTAAGAAGCTATATAAAGTTATACATTTTCTTCAACAAAGTTGCGTCAATACCTCCTCGAAGTTGGCAAATGCTTTATTTGATTTAGAATAGAAATTGTACACCGAAATAGATTCTTAATTCCTTTATATAAAGATCGTCACACATCACACTGGAGGCAAAATTAAACGGATTATTACATTTTTTTAATATTCATATTGTATAAAATTGGTTAAGGGGTTGGTAAATGTACAAATAATTGGATAACGTAACGTGGAACTATACCACGACGACTATAGGTGAATATTGTGACCACATTTCCGAACAATTTAAATCAGCTCGGTTTAGGAGAATCAGGAATATTGAAAGCACAATTTAGAAATGACAAACAAATGTTATAAAGCAATTATCCGAGTAATGACGTTCTACAGAAATAAAATACACTGTACCAATTAAATACAAAGGTAAAGTGACATTAATAGTAATCTAGATAGATATAAGTAAATTATTGGTCAAACATTTTTTGAAACATTGTCTACGGAAAATGCTACTTGTTAAAAATGTGAGACTCGCAATAGACTTACCAATAGTAAACAATTAAACGTACTCTTTATCAAACCTTATTAGGCAGTATGTCAAACAATAGACAACGTAGGAAGTAATCAGTGGCTCGCAGAACCCACGATTTGAAAAAATATTCGGATACCAAGTCGTCTCCAAATAAGGGTCAAATTGCCAAGCAGTCTTTTTTGACCTTGATGTGCATTGTATTTCCAATAGCTATTGAGACGTGCAACATTAATTTGCGTCTTTACGAGCGATTACACCGTCAGCTCGAGAACTGCCTATTTTTAAATCAACTAAGCCATAAACACTTAATGTGTCCGAGACCTAATGTTATTTGAAGGACGAGTACAGTACACGTAAAATGGCAAGTCAATATTGTACATTTTTATCGTATTTCAAATAAAATTTATTATAAGCTGCCACTAAACTAGTACGATCAATAAAATAATACGTCAGTTAATGGAAATTATATCTCCGGGATCATTAAAAATATACACAAAAATATAACTTCAAGTGTCACTATCAGTTCAGTTCAAATGATTGTATAAACTTAACCATATCCTACAACATTTTGTCCATTTTTCAATGATTAGACTTACATATGAGAATGTAAGTGGGTACCTGCAAAACTTTATTTAAATCAGTAGCCATCATCGAGAAAGACAGGAAATAAGGAGCCCGAAATTTAGCATAGCATACTTTTAGCTATAAAATATATAAACTATCAGAAGAGTTGGATGAAATTTAAATTAGACGTGCCATCGTAGTAAAGTCGATAAAATTTTACTTTTACATGTAACAATGTATGCTGATGACCTTCATTGTAACATAAACGTATGTTGTAACTTTCCGTGGGTTCGCACTGCCGAAAACTTTCACAAAAAAATGTCCTTTCTCTCTAAAAAAAAACTAAGATGACAACATGTTTTATGTTAATGTCGATGTCACAGTGTGAACAACTCTGGGTTAAAGAAAAATTACATGTGCATGTGTAGATATATAGTAAAAAAGAATAAACAATAAAATAAATAATTGCGAAGGTTACGTACCAGAACCCAAATAAACAAAGTATCACGTGTGTTGGTGGCGTATTGGCAAGAAAAATGTTTACATTTTATTTTTAAACCCGCAACTGAGGCGTGGCCGGAATTTTTTTGACTCGCTCAATCCTATTTCCGAATGACTACTTTCAATTTTATTGGAAGAGCGAAAGGCGCCGGCGAAATTTTGTTATAGAACGTCCTACAGTGGAAAATTTTGCCAAAATCTCTTAGTTCCTTATTGATTGTTTAATGACTGCAAAAAGTTTTTGCAGCGTGTTTTAGAGAAGAAAAATTCTTTACTATGGCGAAAATATCAATTTCGTTTTCGTCAAATTGTACTAGGCTTGTTCTAGATCAGGTTGGAAAATCTTACAAACTTATTTGTAAGATTTTCCACTTGTTAGAGGCACAACACACAATCAATTAAAAAAATAAAATGAATATGTGTGTGCATGTATAAGTTAATATATTAGTTCTATAAAAAACAATTTAAATTAGTTTATAACTGATTTAAATTTCATTTTTTGGTCAAGAATCTTTAAGTGGCTTGCCAGTAATCCAGTTTTAGTGGGTACTGTATTGTCCAAGTGCCAAGTTAGATGAAACAATCATTTGAAATACTTTTCAGTTACTACTGAGCCCAAAAAATTTCATAAGAGCCTAAGTTCATACTGGTTTTCCATTTATTCACCTAGTTGGTCTCCTTCCTGTTTTTAATAAAACATAAAGCTCCCTTACCCCAGATAGTGCTAGACTTAGTACATCTAAAATACACAATTGAAAATGAAATGTGACGAAAGGAACAATGAAGCATAATTCAGCAAGCTCTTTGCATTATTACAGAAAGAGCTGTGTTATTAAACATAAAACCTGCCTTTCTTTTTTAAATACATAGTTGTATCAAATGACATGTTGCAAAAGCAGTAATGTACCTATAGTAATACAAGTTCATATTACATATCCATCTATCAAGGTCAAATAATTGACTTGCTAAATTGATACAAATGTGAAGCAATATTAGCATGAACAGTATGAAACAGTTGTTACAGACCAACTAATGCTCTGTATATTGATCTGACGCAGATTATATAAGATGTCAGGTGGTGTTACAGGACATATTTATCTGTTTATATCAATGCTTTTTTATAAGAATAAATAAGCCATTGTTATTATTTCTTTTATATAATATTACTTGACAAAAATATTTTGTCCATAGCACATACATTTTTTGGTGGAAATAGGTCTCTAAACTCAGTCAGTTACCTACTTCTCTGTATTTAAGGGCATATGTAAGCATAAAATAGGGAGAAAGTAGAGATAAGGTGAACATGATTTTCTCCGTGTGATGCTTTTAATACAAGATGTATTATTTTCAACAGAGTGATCCTACCAACACTTTCAATATTGCAATAATATGAGCACTTTTATATAAGCAATGTGTACTGCCTATTTCCATTTGAGTTTATGGAGGATATTGTTTACCTCGGTTTTACAGTATATAACATATTTGACTCCATTACATAATTAATAATAACAAAAACAAATAACTAGTATAAACTCTACTTTCTTTTTTATGTATGTCGACATAATTATATCTACAACAAATCAGTAAGAAGTATGCTAAGTGTGACTTGGAATGACAGTGTAAAAATAGCATGTGCAGGGAAAAGTGTGGATCGGAAGAAGTTGCTGTTACTAGAATTGAAAAAGGAATGATACAATGTTAGGAAAATGATGTATGAAAATTTATTATGTACATTACATAATAAAAGCAAAACAAGTGAGATGAGATGGACCAGGATCACGAATGGGTGCTAGAGAATATCCAAAATTAAGTTTGAATCAAGACCAGTATTTCACCTCTATATCCATTATATTTTATATTTATCAGTAATTGCTATCATATCAATTACATGGGGTCCCATGTTACTTTCTTTTCAATTTGTTAAAGAAAATGTTAATTACTAAATTATCAGTAAATATTGGAACTTGGGGGCGGGTTTGGTCAGATATGATCTCACAATACAACTCCCATTGAAAGGCAATACACTGTTCCTTAGAAAGACAAACACCTTAGACTCACTGTTAAGACTTGCTGTCTGCTATGGCAGCACGGCATGCTTGTGTGTGTGGTCTATGTTCTAACCTAACATGATTTTATATATAAAAAAAAAAAAACACAACTTCAAGTTCCTGTCCTGTCCTGTAAATTGTAAAGCAAACCAACAATATTTTTGGCTACTCTATATTTTCATCATGATAATTTTAGGCTTTCTACTTTATTGCACATATAGATATGAGTAGATAGATTTCTATAACAATAAAATTTATTAGTGTTAACTTCAAACTCATAATTGACGTAATTTCGATTATCGGCTTTGATGTAAATATATATTTGATGTAAATAGCCTGTAGAATGAGATTCACTACACACACAATATTTGTACCTACATAGTTACACGAATCAGTTTAGGAAACTGGTTTCTGAGTTACATAAACAATGAAATCAGGTACTTTTTTGAATATTTCAGTCCATTCTAAAAGTTATAAAACTTTGATTTTCCATAGTTAATAACATCGATGTAGGTTATCGTAACGTAGAAACGTAATGTCACTCAAGATAAAATATAAATAAAGATACAAAAGTGGAAGACAATGAGAACATATAAATATTTTTAACAAAGCCAAGGCAATCAATTTGTCCATTATGGTGTGATGTGATGACGTAGTAAGATTAAAAAAAAATTGTTTAAAAATCATTATAGTTGCTTATTTTATTACGATCAAAGGTTAAACTATGTTTATAAAAGAATAACTGAATTAGAAAAAATGGTACTTACTAGTTAATCTTTCCTTTAATGGCGTTAGGCTCAATACCAGCAAGGTCAAAGTAATTACTACTACTAAAGTTTAACTGCTGTATTAACTTCGTCATATTGGAAAATCGTAGTTAAGCCTTGTTTGAACTTCGAAAACAAAACACGGTCAAAACCGTAACTTGGGTAAATTGCGCAGCACAAGCAAATCGTTTCACAACACGATGACGAATTAAGATTACAAGTCGTTGCAAGTCGTGTCTTCTACACAAAGTTGTCAGCTTATTAGCACAAATAGCAAAGTACCTCACTTGCATACACAATACGCGTGGTCATGGTACACCTAAATTTAGTCGTCTAATATAATTTTTCCATAATGGCGGCCGGAAATGTGACGTTCCGTCCGAACAAAATTACGCGTTTAGTTTTACGTTTAAATTCAAGTAATATTGAGATAAAGAGTTTGAACAATTGTAAAAACACTCTATATTGTTTGAATAATTTCTATGATTAAGGTTAGGTCTTATTTTAAATAAATTTAAATCGAAAGATATAAAATAACTTTATATTATTCAGTCCAATATAAAATACAGGGAGTGGTTGATTTAATCAATGACAAACTTTACAAGCCATAAGTAATACACATTTCGTCCAATCCAACCACATCATCTGACAAAATAATCAATAAAGACGGCTAAGCCGCAGTTGACTTATTGATTGAATTTAAACTTTACATACTTTTAGAAGGAAGATTATCCCGTTGAACTTACCGATTACGATAAATTAAAGAAGGCATACTACTTTTTGATGAATCGATTCTTTTAAAACTCTGTTCCTGTATCATGTAACTGAATGCCGGTAAGGCATGTAACGTCATAACTTCACTTTACCTTCACACTGCACTTATAGAACAATTCCACTTACAAAGTTTTGTTTAGTTTTTTTACTTCGTCACACATTAATAATTTTTTTACTGTTAAAGCTTCTACAATGATAAAAGATTTGGAAAACGACATTCAGGCTCGGAAGTAGACTCTCAACTAATGGTGCCGCAGTTGTATGGTATATAATACAATGTAAATGTAAGTAAACCTCACCCCTCTATTTTTAGGGAACGGGGAATAGTAAACACAGGGGTGGATTTTCTGGATGCACAAAGATTTTCCAAATAATGCGTAGTTAAAAATTATATATTATAAAATATTAGACATAGACAATAAACGAGTTAAGATTGATTAGCTTATTATTTTTCTTTGTCCATTGCCTTAAGTGAATATTATTAAAGGTTATGTTTTGCTGGTAAAAAAACTTGGAAATTCCTTTAAACGTCCTTTACTATATACATGTCTTTTCCGATTATCGACACTTGGATTAGTCCTTAATACTTGGAATCTAAATGGGAATCTGTCACTAAATGTCCATATAACACCACATCTGGTCTCAATAATTGAAAAAAAAACTTTGAATTCATAGGTATTTGTATGGTTATTTCGATTTAGAGCCACTCACGTCAAAATTTGGTGTTGGTTTTGTAACGTTCTAAATAAAAGGAACAGCTTAATTCTTCTTTTGTTAATTACTCCGATGCAAATGAAAATTTAAATGATTAATACATAAAATTCGTATAATCTTTTAGTATCAAACCACCCCGTGTGAATACTTATGGTCAAAAGGCATGCGCAGCGGCCGCCATTTTGATGTCGTTCTATGTTTACTCCGCATTTCCAATTGATTGTTTCCTGCGCATTTCACACCATAACACACTTTTTGATCCTAAGAGGATATTTAACAAATTCTAATTAAACTTTTAAATTAGCCATGCTACATGTTTAAAATTTAAATGAATTCTAAGTGCATTCTTCATAATATAGCTGTAAGAGAATTAGTGTGTCAACAATATTGCAGTGCTTGTACAAAAAGAAGCCATACCGCTTTTTTTCGTAAGACAAGGGGCAAGCGAGCAACGTGTTGCCGCCGCCCATGAACATCCGCAATACCAGAGGAACTGCTCGCTCCTTGAAGGACCCTAAGTAGTATTGGTTTGGAAATACAAAACGCTTTTTCGTATGTTACTCTATATTAGACTAGTGACCCACCCCGGCTTAGCTCCGGTAGCGCCAATTATTGATATGGTCCGATGGCTACCAAAACTTTATAGGAAACCAACTGGGCCAATCTGAACGTTTACTGAAAATTTCATCGAAATCGGTCCAGCCATTTCGGAGTCTATAGGGAACATACATACACACCTTTTATATATTACTTATAAAAAGAAAACACAGCCTTTAGAAAGCCTGGAGACGTATGCCGAAGCTGTAATTAGTATTATGCTGAAATAAATAAAAAAACACCTAATATTAGAAGAGCGTCCCCCTTTATAACATTCTATAAAATAGTATATACTCCTGGTATTGAAGAAATTATATATGACTAAATGTGCTTTTTCACAAATTAGTGTAGTAGTAGTACTAAGGTAGTAGTACTAGTAGTAGTAAGGCTTAATATAGCCTAAAATGTATTCCGATTCATTCTCAAATTTGAAAGTCACATTTTTAAAACGCAGAAAAATCCTCGAAATTCACGGTTTCACGGAGGTTCACCGGTTATACCGCTGCCCATAGGCATCCGCAACAAAATAATGAGTTTCAGATGCGTCGCCTACATTTTATAAATAGAGGATAAAGATTAAAAAGTTTTCTTGTGCTATCCATCCGCTTCCCCGTCAAATTATCTTCGACCACTCATCAAAAAGGTGGGAAGGAATAAGACTGGACTCATCAGGCGAAAAGCTGTATACTCCTACTTCACGCCTGTCTTCTGTGAAATCGTTCTATTTCATTTGTCGTGCCAGCCTATTCGTGCAAGAGATGTACGAGCTCTAACACTGTCATATTATGTATATAACTACATTCTTAAGCTTAAAAAATATATTAGAATTATATAGTAATGATAATTTGTATAGGTTCTTCATTTATGTTCAACAGAGGTTCCTTTGAGGATAGAATAGAATAAGTGTTAACAATAGAATAGATGAAGCACTGCCTTCATTGTTTTAGTCCATAGTTCTAATCTTTTCTTTATATGGTGTAATCTAGGAGATAAGATTTTGCATGCAATGCCTTGCATAACTTGCAATATAATTATAATTACGTATCAATAAATAGATTGAAAAAAAAACACATTACTTATTTATTAGAGATGCGCCCGACCAATAACCTCGCGACGTTTGATTATCTTGGCACCGGAATTGCCTTTGATCACACTGGTAAAATAAGACTTAAGTAGGTACTGTCAATTATTCCCAAGGAGGGTTGTCGTCAGGCAGGCGTCCGGCCGTAAAAAACTGTAGTCAAAACCACATAACGTGGGAAAAGAACAATTAGATACACTACTACCACTATACTTGAGGTACACGCAAGGGTTTAGATGCCGCTATTTAGGAACAAATGTTTATGTTACATTATATTATTTATGTAGTGTATTAGTAAATGTTGTAACATATTATCTGTGAAATATACTATATACATACATATACATTAAGTAATTTTTCTAGGAATTTCTAACAAAATAGTGGTTCTAAGGCGTTCTTCAAAAGTGTCTTATTGTATTTCACCGAACAATGTGCAGATAAAAGATGTCCCAATGAATGTTACGGCATTAATTAGGTAAATAGTTTCATATATATTCTATTAAAAATAGTCAAATGAAGTATTCTGAGTAAGCACTTGGACGAAAATGAAATTCTTTACTCTTTTGTTCGTTGTAGCTGTTGGCTTCGAGGTAATTTAATTTCTCCCTTTTTCTTTTTAATATTTAGATAAATGCATAAATCTGGTTCTTTCATTGAGTGCAATTGTGATATGTTTTTATTTCATGTTACTTTTAAGTCTTCTTTACAGGATCCTGTCTAGATTGGTCAACATCAACGCTAAGTCAGTGGATTACTGAAAGTTAAAGGCCGAATCGTCTTTTCTCACGTCTTAAGAGACTGTTATTATTATTGGTAGACGTATCACGTATGATTGAGTAAACATAGTCTAGCCCAGTAGCGTTTCTAGAATGTTCTTCATCTAGGTTAAGACCGTTTCAAAATATTTTAAATGTTCTTAGTAGTTATTGTACCTGTTACAATAATATAGGCTAGCTTAAATAGACAAAGAAATATTAAAACGGTCTTAGAATGCCCTTTTATGGTTTACAATTTGTCGGTTCGCAATCACATCCAAAATTAGAGCGACCAAGTTAACTGTGAACTGAGTAGGGTCGCCACCATCGCTAAGTATTGCCAATTAAATTGAAAATACACAAAATTAAGTGAGTTGAATAATGACTTTTTGGGTTACATTCTTCTACTATTTACTACTCTGACAATACTTTTAGTTTGAGCCTTTATATTATTATTACACCTGAATTTTATGATTTGTATTTAGCTATTTGTGCAAAAACCTAAATAAATACTATAAGCGCTTACTCAACTTATAAAGCATTTCTTCTGGGTAATTAAACACGTTAGAACTGACAAACCAGACCACTATCATCGTTTGACATTTCAATATGACGGCTGTAGTTTCGACTTTCGCTACTTCACGGATAACTTGGTCGATCTATATCTGTCGCACTGACAGCTGTCAAATGTGGAAAATAGAAATAAAATGATTAGAGACGAGTTTGTTAAAAAAAAATTATGCGCCCTTTTGGTATTTAAAATATTTTTTCATACTAACTATTGAACAGAAAACAATTTATTTTCTTTTGTTTACACTGAGATCGTTTCGCTATCATGTAACTTCTTTTTCTTTTGTCAGGCTGTCTTCGGCCAGAGCCTGAGAGGCACCAGCGTGATTGCCGCACCAGCCGCTACTTGCCTGCCCGCCACTGAAGTTATCTACTCTCCAACTGTTGCCAGTCCTGCCGTCATTCAATCTAACTCCGTAGCCACTAGCTTGGCTGATACCTTGTCACTTCTTACTGTTAGCTCTTTGCTGGCAGAGAAGCTGCCTCTTGCAGGTCCCGCTGTGATTGCCACCGTACCAACATCCCCTGTATGCGGTCCTTACAGCTACATCCTTTAATTTGACATGATTTCTAACAGAGTAGAAATTTTATAATTTTTTCGAATATCTAACTTTTTCTAATTTCTTATGTATTAATAAAAGTTTCGTATTAAATAAATGCACTCTTTAATTGAGGTACCTTTGTACACCGATCTATGGGACTTTGATTTAGTCCAGTCAAGTCCACTGTTATCAAGTTAGCTAATGTGTGTTAATTAATAAGTACATAAGGGGGTATAAATATTAATAGGGCGCAGTGGGCTGCTTAACTAAGCTTCGTAATAAAAATAAATATTTATTTGGGTTCATTTTTGAATCATTAAAGAACGCCACGAGCTGATCGTTAATTAATAATTTTTTATTATATAGAAATTTAAAGTACAAAACCCATACCAATTATTACGAATATGAAAGCAACATCGTAACCCCTTCATGCGTGAATTTTGGCATCTTTTTAAATTATCTTACAAACGCGCTGACATGACTGCCTTTTGTTCCTCTGCATGGAACGGAAACTCTTGTAGTAACAAGCACTTAAAACAAAAGCCTTTTGTCCGCTGTCATCCTACTAAGAGCGTACTTAATGTGGCATTGTTTCTCCTGTCTCGTTAGTTTTCGTTTAGTGATTTTAAAAAAACTAGACTAATTGAAGACATATGCTACACTTCTTTCTTCTTCTTCATTCTTTTCAGCCTACAGTCGTCCACTGCTTGACGTAGTCCTCCCCCATTGATCGCCAAGATCGGTCCCCTGCCGCATTCATCCAGTTGACTCCCGAAACTTTGATGAGATCGTCGGTCCATCTTGTATTAGGCCTACCTACTCCTACCTGCCCCGCGTGAGCGCGTGATGTGACTGCCATTGCCAAGGTCCTGACCTTACGTTCCCATCGGCCATCAGTTCTGCGAGCAATGAGTCCGGCCTATTTCCACTGAACTTTTGCAATGCTTTGAGCAATGTTGGTCACTTTGGTTCTGCGGCGGATCACATAATTTCTGATTCGATCACGCAGAGATACTCCCAGCATTACCCTTTCCGTTACCCTTAGAGTAACCTTGTGCCAGCAGTGAGGGTCACGTCTCGGTACCGTACATAAAAGTCTCGTATATAATCTGTAGTTACTGAAAAACTATGAAATAGTCAAGTGTAGAAGAAATTTAAGACGATTGGTCGTGAGAACACAGATAGTGGTCGGGTAACGGTACAGATGTACATCTTAGGACACCCGTAAGAGCCTTTGCTTTCGCAATCAACAGTGGCAGAGCCAGCAAACACATATCTTGCACGAATTGTCTGGCTCGACCAGTGAAATACCACGATAACAGGCGTGAAGTAAAAGTATGTTTTTGCCTCTCATGAGTGAGGTGCCGGAGACCCACTTTCAGTCTTCTTCTCTTACCCATCCTATTAAGGATAGAATGGAGAAGAGGATTGGACGGAGAAGGATAAATGGGGAAAAGGAAATATATTTTTTCTATCCCCTCCTCTGTACATTAAAGGTTGGCAACGCATCTCAACTTATTTGCTTGTTGAGGATGCCTATGGGTTGCGGTCTTTTAATATCAGATGACTCGCTTGTTCGTTTTCCAGCTTGTTCCATAAAAAACTGTGGTTAGCATTCAATCGAAGTTTAATTCTAAAAGATAATAACTAAAGAACTGGTTGCTTTTTTTTAGTAAAGCTGTGTGTCTCGATAGTATACCTACTCAGTGTCACCAATGTGTATCAGGGACACATGTATTGTACATTAACCCAGGGAAAAAAATTGTAATATAGTACATGTTCACAACACCATGTCATTATAACCCAACGTCAAAGGTTGAGGGTGATAGAACACGTTCTTAGAGTATGTCAGAAATATTTCTAAACTTATTTAATAAGAGTTGCATATGATGATATTTACATGGTTTATAATATTTGAAATAGATATACCCCATTTTTTGCAAATTGTACTTTCTGATTTACTGCATTCGCTGTATAGAACTTGCAAACGTATCATGTAACACTGGATTAAAACAATCAAATAAGGATCTTATAATAAACCTTGGTAACATTTTACCTTGTCTTACAGGAGTTCGATTATTCTTATTCCTATTTTTTAAAGTATTTGGACCAAGATTTGATGTTGAGGTACAGGTTTTGCGAAACATTTAGAAGTAAAGTATGGATACCGGTTTTAATGATGACAGAAATTTGGACTGACTGGGTGGTGAATGTCTAGTATAAACTCTCTAAAGTGTAGGCTGTTAAAGATCGTGAGCCTAACCTCTCTGCACCTTTACTCAAGTCAGATTGGTAATTGGGTCACGATACAATATTTCAAAAGAGTTTGATAATCCCGTATAAGCTTTACTAATCCCTGCAGGACACACTTATGTATATCGTCTTTATCGAGCAGCCATTTAAATTCTTGCCTATGGCTTATAATGAAGACCAAAAGAAACAGCAGCGAAGTAAGTGATGATGAATGGGAGGGTTATGATTTTGACCGGTATGTATGTATGTTCATCTGTTCCCTTGTAACCTATAACCTACTCATGATAATTTGACATATGAGGTATCGTTGGAAGGTTTTTGCTCGTCTACCAGTTTATAATAGTCTATCTGACAACACATTACATTGAATATTAAAGAATGCCCTCTGGACGCCATAAAGTCCATTTTTATTGTTTTATAAAACCGTGTTGGGCTTAAAAAACTAATTAGAATATTTCAAATATAAAATATATGCAAATAATTCATCGCGAATTAACAGCGTCGCTATAATTTACTGTCTATTAAAAAAAATCACTTTATATATTTTAATGTATTCAATACATAGCGATGCTTGGAGGAGGAGGCCGCGGTGGTATGCCCCCTGCCCTAATAAAAAGTTCTAATAGTAGTAATCGATCATAAGTTTTAGAACAAAGTGTATGACGCTATATATATCTAGAGGGCACCATATGATCATAAATATATACTACATATATAAGCTATGTTTAGTTTTGCGAAATATTATTTACCACGATGTTTGTATGTAGATATATATAAGAAGAAAACAACATTTTAGTTAATTATATATTTCAATCGTATAATGAATTATAAAACGTAACTATAAAACTAGAAACAACAACATCACAATAAAGTAAGAGTAACATTATGCCGACTAATGCATGCACTAAATCTGCATGACCGTGGCTGTAAGTTACAGAGGCGAATTATTTTCGAATAGCTAACAATGTTAAGCTAGTTTAAAAGAACGGAGTTCCACATTTGACTTCGAAAGACTGTCTGCCAAATATATCGTCTACTACTGCCGTACCAGCGGATGGTAAAGCCCCATCGACAGCAATCATGCCATAAACTGGAAAACATCCACAAACTTTAATAGTACCGCCGATCGGTAGTTCCCCGCCCATTGTAAGATCCCCGTACTGCAAGGATGGTACGAGTTCTGAAATAGTCGGAGTGACTTGTATATTGTTAATGAACGGTGCTGACATAGTCATAGCAGGGTATGTCTCAATTGTGGGTCCCGGTAACATTGTTGGTAGAGCCGCGTTCGTGCAACCCGGGCCTAGCTGGAGTCCTGCTGGTATTGCGAAAGCTACCTGAAATAGAGAATATCATAATAAGTGGTTCAATTACAAAGAAAACAAAAAATGGAATAGTGCTAGTGGCAGAGAGAGATTTTTTTGTTATTAATATAATATATTTCTGAACTATATTTTACTAATTACAGTTCAATCAAGAGTCGACGTAGGCCCCGGTCAAAGTGGGTTTAAACAAGTAAATAGTTTTGCAGACCTAATAGCAGGATTTGGGATGTTAGTAATATCAGAAGTAACAACGTATAGCACCAATGGCCGTTCAGATTAGAAACTGTAGACAGTGAGAATTACAATAATAGACACTGGAAATGCATACTTTTAAAATTTGAAGCTCTTATAAAACCATAACAAATATTTTAATGATCTTACAGTTTCACACTTACGGTTAAAAAATATGCATGGAGGCATAATATAGCTATTAGACGCACCATTTTCGGAGAACGAAAGTAAACTGATGCTTTGCCTCGCGTCTGGTTTATTTTTATATCATTTACATGTTATCGAAGTAGTTTGGTAATATGTTTTCTGTAAACATTATCAATTATTAGCGTAATCGATATCGTCACGCGAACACGTAAGAAAAAAAATATTTTTTAATATACAGAAATTAGGCGATACGTAATAATTTAATAATTTGTATATTACAGTTTTTCAATTTTAAAGTAATATTCTGAACTCGCGTCTAAGCACGATTTTACGTTTGCAACAATAATTTGTTTCATGTGATCTTGCGTAGGCTTGTTTTTAGATTACCACATCACCCTGCCCGTTTTCCAAATTTATTTTGGGGTGACGAATAGGTTTTCCGCTATCATCAGTCATTTTAGTCGTCACGTCCCTTACCTTTCACGCAATCCATCCATCTTTCCTTATGGCCTACCCCTATCGACATGTCCCTCCATATTCATGTCTAAAATTGTTCTTGTCACGCGCCATTCTTATAATATGCCCATTAAGATTACGTATAAACATATTCAGTGACAAAAACTTGAACTATGCCGCAGTAGTTTAATAAATATCGACTTAACATAATCTGTTCCTAAGCCTCGTTGACGGCGTAAATGGAATCTTAATTGCAAATAAGTGCAAATGTTATTTAGGGAAAGTACTTTTTTGATGAAAACATTATTTTTCGGAAACAAAGTTTTAATATTTCGTGAGTTATGTTTATTAGCATTGTTAACGTAACATGTTACGATGTTACTTAATATTTCCTTAGCATTTTAAAATCGCAAGAATGTTAAATGTTACATAGAAAACTCTTAAAACCACTATCACCCAATACATGATTGGGGTATAATTTTTACCACGATTTACGCCGAATACACTAAACTTAAGATTCATAGACAGATATTTAGTAGATACGTCTACGGCAAGTCTCCATCCTTTTCCATACCTCGCTTTCGAACGAAGCGGTTTCCTTCATTTATTTTGACAACAGCCTCAGTTTTTACGTCCGATCTTGATAATACAAAAGAAAAGGTTATTAATAAGTAAAGAGTTCTGCGATTACATTTACACCTGACATCAGAGACTCTGGTCGAGCTCTTATTTACTCATAAGAATAGCAGATAATCAAGTGGAACTCTTATCCAACGACTCGACCCTTGACTGGCGGAATTAGATGCGGGGTTTTGTCTTACACAGAACCTGTAGTTTTTGAGCAGTCATCGGTGTACATTCTTGTTTTGTCGGAAACCGGCGTCGCTGACGCATTCGTTCATAAAACATAGCACCAATAAAATGCTAGAATAATTGCCGAATTGTCCTAACCATATTAACCCAGGTTCTATCATAATCTATTTTTATATGTTTTATCTTTAAAATACAGTCCGCTTGTCAAAAATATAGAACTAGTAATGGACGACAAAGATGTATTAATATAATTATTCATTATGTATACTTTGTTAAATCAGTAATTAGCATACATTTTGTAATAAAAAATTCCGGGTAGCGCCGTTTTATTATAAGAATGTTTACTATCAGAGATAGTCGACTCGGATACGAGTCTCTTATAGTAAGCAGGCGGTCTTCTATGTGGTATGGTATAACTACTTCGAGCTATTCATTTCATTCATCCAAGTTTTTATCTATCTCCATGATACACCAATTTTCATCGAAATCTCCTGTTATTTAAAATACAATAAAACAATGATTTAAAATCTTCGCCCATTGAACCATGTTAAGGGATGATGTTTCATACTGACACACTATTTCGTACTCGTGCCTATACGTAATTTTGACATAACCATTGTCTTAAAATTGTAATTTGCGATAAATGAGAAACTACATCATGTCCCCATTTTTCTTCATGCTAAAATTTTTCTATCCAATTCAAAACAAAAATAATCCACGACGAAATGTGTAGGCTAATGCTAACCTAAATGCCACATTATGACCATATCGCCGCTTAACATCGGCGAAGGAAATGTAGCACTAATTTGTTCGCAATAAAAAAGTTTTTATTGAAACTTTTTACCAGAAAGATAAATACAATGTGATCGGCGCGTAGATAAATAATAATTTCAGATTTTTATTTGTTGGAGAATTAGCTTAAAATTTCGTTTATTAATGATCGCAACTTTCCTCGTGAATTCTTAATTTCGCTTGATTGAAAACATTGAAATATGTTATTCATTTATCCGGACTTCATTAAAAGTGCCTAATTTTAATATTAGGGTTAATGCCCAAAAGTCAAAACCTAGTTGTAGGACTATTGGGGATGATTTTTAGTAGACTGGGCCATGCATTTTGGTTCGGATGAAGCACGGATTTGCCACGCTACATACATTTTATATGAAACCGTTCTCATTACAAAGTGCACGTGCCGTGGGTGGGCCGTGCCCCGTCCGGGCATAGACGGGGCACGTCTACAGCACGGTTGCGGCACGGTCTCGCCCCGGCCCGCCACGTTCCGTCGTAATTGAATACTGTAACGTGCGGCGGACGGGTCGTCAGCGACAAATGTTTAGTGAGGAGACTCCCTTTTTGTTTGAACAATGAAAAATGTATAGAACATGTACGAAAATACCTGAGCTTTTTTGTATCGACTCCAAAAATAAATATGATTAAGAATTGATTCTTATGTTTAATTGCGTAAAATTATTTTATACTTTTAAGTGCATTTCTTGTTTTTGAATATAGTTTTTTTGAACTCGGTTTTGTTTTTGTTTAAAAGTTTTTTTTTTTATTTATTGCAATTAAGTTATTAATGTACTCAGTTTACATATGTATATTAATTACACGTGTTATTATTTGTTACATTACCTACATGTAATCTTTTATGTCTGGTAAGTATTTACATAGAATATTAAATCCTCCATATTTCGCCTTTGCCAAAAAAGGAGCACACTCCATTTTCGTTTAACTTCGTTCCAGCGGTTGATAATATTAAAAACACACAAAATATTGAAAACAATCCGTTTAATTAACATAACATATTTATTATAAACAACATAATCTAATAAACGTAGCTACACGATGCGACGGGTGTCAAGCCGATTTGGGAATAATCTATGGCGGGGCCAACGTACATGAAGGATCCATCGGGAGAGACTTCACTTATTATTCCAACTTCACCATCTCCGCATCCATATTCAACTGCACCTTGACCTGCTGCGGGTAATGGACCTTCCAGTGCTGCTGTACCCAGTACAGGTAGCTGTCCACAAACCGACAGGGCACCTTCTACAATAAGATTGTCGGAGATAATTGTAACACCGTTTGGTGCTATAGGTGACGCACTAGTAACTGCGAATCCTCCTCCATGAGACGGAGGATATCCAGGTAATGCATTACCCAGTGGTGCCCCATGTGCTATACCATTACATGGCACCACGCTTTCAGGAACTGCTCCTACAATTCCATTGTAAACCGTGCCAACACATTGCCCTGTTATAGTCTGCAAAAGAAAATAATTTTTAGCTTGTGTTTTGTTTTATTTTGTTGCGTTTATAAGTTTGTATAGTTTTTTATTGCTTATGGTTTTTAGATCAATTGTATTTTTAATAACAAGTAACTCTGCTCTCTCGCGCGATATTATTCTATACAAAAAAAAATCATGTCAAATCGAATATGGTAACCTTGTAAGACGTTTTATGACCTCAAAGTGTTCGAAATTTAATACTTACATGAAGTATAAATATAGATAAACAGAGTATGAAGAAATTTGCTGACATTTTATTTGTTTGCCGCAAGGTTTATGTAGGAATGGTGCCTTAAATTTATGTAAATGTTTTTATACTGAAATTTAAAGAACGTTAAGTCACATTTCATTTCCATTTTTCCATTGATTGTAAAATATACTTTGTTTTCATGATTAAAACGAAAGAAATCGACTTTTATACGCATTTCACTGACACGATGTGGCTTATCTTTATTACATAAACCTATATTTCTATTATTTCTTGCAGAGACTCTTACAACATTAGAAATACCGAAGACCATTTTATATTTGTAACATTTCGTTAATATATTTCTTGTAGTATGTTACTTGATTAAATAAAGTCGAATGATAAACTAAACAATTAAAAGTTTATGTTGACTTTTTTATTTGAATCTTGAGTCAATGTTTCAATCCGGCTCAGGTTGATTTTTGTACTATTTTTTTGTAGGTTACTAGCATTACTTTTTTCATGTCGTAAGAGATGTTCGATAAAAGCCTGGAGGGGTCACGCTGCAACGTCTTCCTGCATGCAATATCTACTGCTGGTGACAGCAGCAGTTCTTGATGGAGCTGCCTCGGCGATTGGCGCAAGCGGGTCGCGGATTTGTGCGAAAGTGTTCCCGTGGTGACTTTTATCTATAGAATGAATGGGAAGAAGAAGAGGTATAGAATTCGACCTCAGATATCAGGTGAAACGCAGATTACTTCTACTTCACGTCTGTCTTCTGTGAGTCGTGTAATTTCGATTCGACCTATTCGTGTAACAGATAATGTTGTGGCTCTACCACTGCTAAACACTGCCTACATGCGCGCAAGGAACAGTGTGAGGTTTTAGTCAGTGCAAGTCCGACATAATCCGCTCTTGTCCCCGCAAGGGCAGATATGCGTAGGCATGTCCTCATTTGACGAGTGAGTTGCCGTTGGCCCCATCCTCATCCCCATCCCTCCTCTCTTATTATAACTGTGGATTTTGATAGGCTAAAAGCCACTGAACATCGACTGGGTCGCTTATGCGTTTGCCTTCTTATACAACGGTTTTCAATTCCGCTAACTAGGGTGAGATCAGTGACAGTCGACTGTCATTAATACGTCCTTGTTTAGAACGACAGTTACTGCAGCAAAAGGAATATATTACATTTTCGCGAACAAAGGAATCTTCTCTCTCTCTCAGCAGAGGTCTAGTTAAAGTGGTAAAGTATCCTCACTGTCGCTTTAGTTCCGAAGATACTTCATCGTTAAACTAAATAGTCCACTTAAACTAATAGACCTCTTAAATAAGAAGCAAAATCCTGTTTTATATAACGTAGACAAAATAATGGCTACGAGGGTGGTACGAGGTGGTACTAACGCGTTTTTTTATGTGATCCTAGTACACCTCTCATTTCTCACTTCTGTTTGGATCAAAATAACTTTTTAGAGTTGTATACTAAGCAAAAATAGACTATAAACTGCTTGGTAAGCAAAGTGGATAGCGCGAGAGAATGTTGATATTAATAGCAAAGCTATGGTTTCGGCGGTCGCTCGTTTACAGGATAAAAGAATAAAAAACGACAAGGGATTAAAATGTAAGAGTGACAATACAAGTAGTATTGTTAATGAATACCCTAAGTGATTATGTATCAGTCAGCTTGGCGAACTTAACAAGAATAACGTTGGAGATATAATTAAGTTACAATTATAATAATATCATAATTTTTTTTAATATTCACAAATCACTGACTTATATGCTCAAAAAAGACCTGTTATGAATATGAGTTAATACGGCGACTTGTATTTTTTTTAAGTGAAAATTTCTTTAGCCGCGTTAGACGATATTTGGCAGGGGAAAATCTTATAAGTTCAAGTGACAAAATGCTCAACATGCGTCAGCAACAATGAAATTGGAATGGTATCGACAAACTGTGTTAATTTATTTTTCTTGCATTCGATTTTGAATTTTATTGTTAAGGTTCAACGGCTTATTTTTTTTTTTTGAAATATTGTCACGCCCACCTGTTTTTAGGCTTCTGTCGACAGTCCTA
>JWHW01031270.1:13333-23557 GCA_000931545.1 Papilio glaucus | reverse complement strand
ATTCCTTCGATAGCATTGTCAGACGCTACGGACAGTCCGACCGGAGGAATAGGGGACGCACTGGAAGTAGGAAAGCCACCACCGCTGGACGCGGCTGCACCAAGCGGTCCGTAGCCAGCCCAACCGGCACCAAGAGATAGAGCACCGGCTGCGCACGGCGCTGTCTCTAGGAGGGGAGCTTCAACCAGACCTGGACCCACCAATCCTAAGCCCTCACCGGCCCAACCAGCGGGCCTAGCCGTATTGAATACATTACCCCAGCACGCGCCAATGATAGCCTGAAAAATATTAAACAATTAAGTACAAAGTTCAAAATTGATACTCGATTACGATGTAAAATTTAAAATATTAAGACTATACCTGTGCAAAAAGTGCTTGGGCACAAAGTAAAAGAATGACTTTAGTGGACATCTTGGTGGTTGATTGACAACACTTGAATGTGGATGTTGAAGTTGATACATTACTTTTTATATACTGGCATGCAACAATATTCATTACGAAATATTTATTTAATTATTTTAAGTTTCTTAACTCTTATTTAAAATAAAAAATTGAGAATTGTATTACAAACTGTTTCATATAACCTATTTCACTTTTGAATTGTGCAGTTGACATTACATAACTTTTTTTTTGTTCAACTTTCCCAACTTACTCTTCAAACTTATTTGTAATAGAAGTCACTGATATCATAAATGTTATAAAAAATGTCCTTATCAATAGTGAAACAAGTTCATGCAACCATTTGTAAGAGACATGGTTTATGAAAGTAACTTAGCAAAACGTTTTAAACCGCCTATAAAAATAACAACTTAAAATTATTAGTGTATTCGGTCTTTGACAATATTCAAAACCACTCACAAACATGTCAACCTCTCTCCTTTTGTTTGTCTGCGCACAAATCTGTGTTATTCAGGTAATTTAATTGTGAAGTATTACAATATCAATTACCTCCCATTTCGAGAAGAAATGCTTTCTGTTGTGTTGGAGCCTACGAATATTTCGTTTAAACTATAAAATATATTTTTATTGCAATATCGGGACAGTCATGATCTTAAAATATTTTTGTTTACATGGTCTGGTTAAATTCAATTTGTGGTTTGTTATAAAAATTCCAGTTATCTCTATTAAGACACTAGTCTTAACGTAGAAACACAAAACAGCAAATTGATCCCAAGTATTTTAAAATATTTCCTTCTTTATTTTTAGATTGCATGCGGACAGTACGTTGGTACTGGACTTGGGTTGGGGCTTGCACCGGCTGTTGGCGCTGAATATGAGCTCGGCTGCGGGCCCTCACTTGCCGCTGACGTGGCCTTCGCTCCAGGCCTAGCCCCAGGTCTTCTCGGTCCGGGGCCATACGGATACCTCCCAGGACCTGCTGGGTTTGCAGGTCCGGCACCGTATGGTGCCCCCGCTGCGTACGGCGTGGGTCCGGCCTACGGCGGCGCGGGCGTGGGAGACGTGGGCGTCGCCGGGGAGATGCCAGTCGCCGGCACCACTCTGGTGGCAGGTCAGGTGCCTATTCTCGGCGCCGTGCAGTTCGCTGGTGATGTTCCCGCTGGCGGTGTCGTCACTATAGCTGGACGATGCGGTTGCGGTTGCGGGGGTCCTTACATGTATTGATCGAATACCTTTGCTATAAGTTAATAAATTAAATAAGAAGTTTTGTTATAATTGAATTTACCATTTTTATTTGATCCCTTTTTTATTCGTGGAATCTAGTCTTTAATAGGCTGAAGACGAACTTTACTGCTAATTCTTCCTAGTGACAGATTATCTTCCCTTGGTTTTCAAGTTCTCTGCTAGTTTTAAATAAATAAATATATGTGTTTATTTTAGTGTTTTCGCCTAATTTTAAATTATTCGATGCAAGTTTAATGTATCGTGATTATGAACTGTTAGTTGTTTTACTTAATGAAATGTTTGTAGCAGACCAAATTCTGTCTTGTTTAGGTAGGCCTCCTGCAAGTTGAACCGGCGACCTGTTCAAGGTTGCGGGAGGCCACTGATTTTGAAACTCAGCGAAGCTCCTTAAAAGAAATTAAAAATTTGAAACCATTATTTTACAATGCTTTGTCTGTTGAATAAACGTAAGATATAGCGATAAAGACACTCGTGGTATGAATAATATTAATCATAAATCAACAGATGGTATTAAGAGGTATACTGCGATACTACTGATATATCTATCTAAACAATCAGTGGCGGATCCTGGATTATGATCTTGGGATCAAGATGGGGATCTTGAGCCGATTTTCTGGCGGGAGGTGACTTTTCTAAGTATACATTTTAGGAAGGTAAAATGTAAAAAATCCGATGATATTGAGGGGCTTGATCCTCTTAAGCCCTCGTCGATCCGTCAATGATTCACAATAATTGCCAAAACTGTGTTAAAAGTTGCCCTGATAATATGATGATAGACCAAAATTCATCGATCGTCTCCTAAAATTATTATTATTTTATATAGCTTTTTGGTGAGACTCTAACAGAAGATTAACGATTCTAGTCATAACCTGAGTTAGGGACATATTTGTAGCTTTCTATATATGCCTGCTCAATAATGTTTTAGTTAATGTAGCTCTGTGCAATATACGTAATGTGTGTAGTGGTAAAAATAAAGATATACTTTTTTATTTCATATCTAATATAATTACTCATATTTATCTGCCATAGCTACATATATAAAAAATAGACAAGGATAAGTTCACGCACTGTGTCTTCTGCTGATGCTATCAATCATTTTAGCCTTAAAAATACGATTCAAAATACAACAAACTACAAAATATCTAACGCTATCATTTAAGATCTTATTCAGATAATACACAACCTCGTACATTTCTATTGGTACCTATTATTTGGACTCTTTCTTCATCTTTTTCTGTTATTCATAGACCTATTTTTTTCTTGATTGGCATTTGAATCCAAAGTTTTAACAATTAAAAATGTTGGCAATAAAAAAAATGATACAAGTTACTGTAGAAGATATACACATATCTAAATCGTATGAAACAAAAATAATGTCCACATGCTAGTTTTTAATATTGAATGCACTTATATATAATTCTGTAAACAAGTATGACAAAGGATAAAATATAAAATGTTAGATAATAAAGGATATAACGGAACTAAATACCTATTTCTTATTGTACGTATTATGTGAGAAAATATAATAGATTTGCAATTCATTATTGACATAGTCTGTCTATCAATAAAGAGTTCTGCTGAGCAAAAAAAATAATGTATGTTGTATGGTCGAATCTTAGGCCAGTTCAAGGTTTAACTCCACATTCTACAATAATCTTAATAATAATTTTATAATGTCCTAATGTTTATAACGATATAAAAAAAATCGTGGAAAAGAAAAAAAAAAATAAGCTAATTCATTAATGGCATTTTATTTACTAGTCATTTATACATAACGCTAAAGAAATATATTTTTTAACATCTATCAATAAATAGATCCACAGCCGCAACCGAAGGGAGCCGCGCCGCGTCCAGCCCAGCCGAGACCACCCGCCCAGCCTGACCCGTAGCCCAGACCGGCTGCAGCCAGCGGCAAGCCCGTGACAGCAGGAGTAACATCCTCCGCTACTATACCCACAGCCCCACTGCCGCAGCCGTAAGCCACCGCCCCCGCACCGGCGGTGGGCAGAGCTCCTTCTAGACCGACTGTGCCTAAGAAAGGCAGCTCTCCTCCGACAGCCAAGATTCCTTCGATAGCATTGTCAGAGGCTACGGACAGTCCGACCGGAGGAATAGGGGAAGCACTGGAAGTAGGGAAGCCACCGCCGCTGGACGGGGCTGCACCGAGCGGTCCGTAGCCAGCCCAGCCGGCACCAATGAACGGGGCACCGACGGCGCACGGCGCTGCCTCTATAATAGATTCAGTCAGACCTGGACCCGCCCATCCTAAACCCTCACCGGCACAGCTAGCGAGCCTAGCAGAATTGAACCCATTGCCCCAGCACGCGCCAGTGATAGCCTGAAAAATATTAGTCAGTTAAGTACATAGTTCAAAATTGACACCCAATTATAATGTAGAATTTATCATTTCAAGACTATACCTGTGAAAAAAGTGCTTGGGCGCACAGTAAAAGAAGGGCTTTAGTGGACATGTTGGTTTTTTAATGGTGACTACACTCAAATGTGGATTTCGAGGTGGATACGTTACTTTTTATACGACATGTGTTAGTGACATGATATTCTTTATGAAATATTCTTTTTTAAATTTCAACACTGTCGTACAAAAAATTGTTTTCAAACTGTTTCATGTAAATTATGTTTTATTTCACTTTTGAGTTGCGTAGTTGGCATTTCATAAACATTTGGTGTACTTTTCCAACTTACTCTTCTAACTTATTAGTAACGTAAATGAGTGATATAACAAATATTATAAAAAATACTTTTGTTGTGCTTATCAATAGCAATGCAAAGTTCATGCAACGCTTTGTAATAGATGCAGCGTATATTAATAGTGGTTTGTGAAATTTACTTCACAAAACGTTTCGAAGCGCCTATAAAAGTATCTACTCATATTTTTTTTGTGTTATCGGTCTTCGATATTAGTCAAAATACTCACAAGCATGTCGACCTCTGTTCTGTTGTTTGTCTGCGCACAAATCTGTGTTATACAGGTAATTTAATTGTGAAATGTTGTGTTTATACCATTTCTGTTACCACTCATTTCCCTAGGAAAACGAGTATTTTGTTTAGTTTTATATATTGCTTTATGTATTACGTCACGGTAACCAACTAAAATGCAAACTATATTGTTTATTAACAGTATCGTGGTATTCATGATCTGGTAATCCTTCTGTTTGCTTAATGGTCTGGTTAACTTCAATTTGTGCTTTAATGAGAAAGTTTATATATTTCATTGATCCCAAGTGTTATTAACAAGATTCCATGTTTATTTTCAGATCGCATGCGGACAGTACGTCGGTACTGGACTTGGGTTGGGGCTAGCTCCGGCTGTTGGCGCCGAATATGAGCTCGGCTGCGGGCCCGCGCTTGCCGCTGACGTGCCTTACGCTCCAGGGTTAGCCCCCGGTCTTCTTGGTCCGGGGCCATACGGATACGGTCTCACAGGGCCTGCTGGGTTTGCAGGTCCGGCCCCGTATGGTGCCCCCGCTGGGTACGGCGTGGGTCCGGCCTACGGGGGCATCGGCGTTGGAGACGTGGGCGTCGCCGGGGAGATGCCAGTCGCCGGCACCACTCTGGTGGCAGGTCAGGTGCCTATTCTCGGCGCCGTGCAATTTACTGGTGACGTTCCCGCTGGCGGTGTCGTCACTATAGCTGGACGATGCGGTTGCGGTTGCGGGGGTCCTTACATGTATTGATAGCATATTAAAATAAAAAGATTTGTTATAAATGATTACTTACCTTTTTTATTTTTACCTACCCTTTTTTGTTCTTGGAATCTTGTCAGTAATAAGCTAAAGAGAGACTCCAATGCAATATTTTTCTGGTGGCAGACTTTCTTGTTTTCTATTTTGATCTTTGCCAAACTATCGAGAAGTATGTGAAATAGGTACAATGAACTTATTCCAATGGCCGATAGAGATCCGAGACCAGACTTGTGTTGTGATCTGATTGTCCTGAGTCTGGGTGTAATTATCTGTTTGAGTATGTATTTACGTAGTAGTAGTATAAGTAATAGTGTATCAGTTATCTGGTTTCCACAGTACAAGCTCTGCTTAGTTTGGGAACACATTTGATTGGGCCGTCTCCACTCTGACCGATCCCGTGCCCTTAAAATGTACAGTAAATGTTATTACCCCTTTTGCTAACGCGCCTGATACCCATTTTGGTGACGTAATTTGGTGACACTGAACACTCGGTGCTGTTTACAACACCAGTTTGTTTGCTGCTGCGATTGTTATTGTTAACCAAGACGCTTTAGCCGCACTTTTCCCTTTTTAAACAGTTTTAATTTGAAATATCCTTTCATGTTAACCGATTGATCTGATATTCGGTACACACTTTTAGTTCTGACAATCCTTGTAAATCCAAGAGCCGGAAGGGTATTAGGCTGCAGCCACAAAATATCGGATGACATTCTTTTTACAGTACCCACAATATGTGTGACTATTTTTTATATATTATGGCGATTATAGGATTGACTAGTAGAATAGAGTAGAGTAACGAAATAAAAACTTAAAATTTTGATTTTTAAGTTTGAAGATTTGTTTATTTAAAGGGTTATTAAAAATCTAAAAAATAATTAGATAGGTTGTAAGTACCCATCATCGCACCACTCTCGTCAACTATCTAGGGCATTGAGCAGACTCAAAAATAAAATCGTGGGATGTAGTGTAACCTGAGTAAATATGTAAATAGCATTAATATTGATCCGGGCAGTTGACTAGATTGATAATTCGCCCCACGTTGTCTACAAGATCGAATGTTTTTTGGTTCACGATGTGTAAATGTTATTGGATCTTTATCATTATGTGACCTTTAGTATGTCGCTTAAGTACATAACCTTAAACCGACATATTTTTACTTCGTTTAAAATTACGATAATTGCTGTAATATCTGCCGATGGAATGTTGCAATTGAAATTCAGGTCAGTCAATTTGGCTACATTTTGAATGAAAAGAAAATTAGAATTTCCAGAATTAACCACGGAAGCTTTGAAATATTTTTCCCGTTTATTGACATTGACATGTGGTGGAGAAATATTGTAAGGTTATAGTCGGTGTGAGTCCGAAATAGTCTTGCGGGGCAAGTGCGGATATAGGCATTCCCTCACATTACAAAATCGGCTAAGCGCTATGTACAAATAAGTGAACAAAGAAGTGCACTGTCTCGCAAAAGCTTCATTATTCATAGTATAAACTTAATAATCTTAAAATCTTCAACTTGAATAAGTATTTAAGTTGAAGATATATTACCTTATAAGTTAATACGATGAATAATCTAACAGTCAACAATGTCAATATCGAACATACATATTAAATACTGACAGATAGGACATTAAAGTTTACTTCAAATTTACAGATCTAAGGGTTCATAAAAGGAAAGTAAAGATGACTTCAACGAAGGCTAGGAAAGCTTGGGCTCAGCTTTCTATCGGCCATTAGAATAATATTTATTTGAAATACTCCTCAGTTGTTTTGGCCTCGATCAAAGTAGAATACAAGGAAATCTGCCACAAGGAAGAATTAGCAGTAAAATCGCTCTTAAGCTTAACCAAAAAGAAAAGTAAATATTATAATTTTTATTTTATTTTCAAGTACTAATTACGTGATTCCATCAATACATGTAAGGTGTCACGCAACCGCAACCGCGTAAGCCCTAATGGAACAAGAAGAACTTTTTGCGACTTTATTGATCAAAAATTTTAATAAGATTTTATTGCTGCTTAATAAGTTTCTTTAAGAACCAGACAATATCAGTCAAGTAAGATTTTAGCTCCGCATCTTCATATCTTCAGTTTGACATTAAAAAGTTCCATAAAATGTTTTATTTTATAAAGTATAGAGAAAAAATACTGTTAAAGCAGTTATAAATCTTATACTTTATTTATTTAACACAAAATATAATAATAGGTTTTATCAATACATGTATGGACCCCCGCAATTGCAACCGCATCGTCCAGCTATAGTGACGACGCCACCAGCGGGAATATCACCAGCGAACTGCACAGCGCCGAGAATAGGCACCTGACCTGCCACCAGAGTGGTGCCGGCGACTGGCATCTCCCCGGCGATGCCCACGTCTCCCACGCCCGCGCCGCCGTAGGCCGGGCCCACGCCGTACGCAGCGGGGGGACCATAAGGAGCCGGACCTCCGAAAGCCGCTGGACCTGGGAAACCGTATCCATAAGGCCCCGGGCCGAGAAGACCGGGGGCAAGGCCTGGAGCGTAGGCCACGTCAGTGGCAAGCGCGGGCCCGCAGCCGAGCTCGTATTCGGCGCCAACAACTGGATCAAGCCCTAACCCAAGTCCAGTCCCGACGTACTGTCCGCAAGCAATCTGAAAACAAACAAAGAATCATGTTGATAATGCTTGGGATTAATTTGTTCTTTAGTGTTTCTACATTTATGTACTCTCTGGACTGTATAACATTTTAAAATATATATTTTCATTATTAGTTGGGATCCATTTTCTATGTGATTTTACGTACTCTATTATTAAGTGTTTTAATTTGTTTGTAGATCCACGAGTTCAATTTAAGCAGAACATCAGGACCATCCCATCCATCAGATCAGGGTTAGATTATCAGGAATAGACCGCCCGGATTTGAATTACAAAATAATACGCAGTTTGCATTTATTCAGGTACATTGAAATAATAAATAAAATTACCAAAATCGACTACGAAATATTCCTGTTTAAAAGAGCCCTTTTTCCAACCTACCTAGAACCATGTCATCTCAAAATAGGAGGTAACTGATGTGGTAAATACCTTAGTAACATTCTTGGGAATTATACATTTAAATTACCTGAATAACACAGATTTGTGCGCAGACAAACAAAATGACAGAGGTTGACATGGTTGTGACTGTGTTTGAGAATTGTCAAAGACCGAATACACCAATAATTGTACTTGATACTTTTATAGGCGCTTCGAAACGTTTTGTGAAGTTGGTTTCATAAACCACTATTAATATACGTTGCATCTGTTACAAAACGTTGCATGAACTTTGCATTACTATTGATAAAGACAACTAAAGTATTTTTTTATAACATTAGTGATAAAAATTACTTTAGTATATCACTGACTTATACGTTACTAATAAGTTGAAAAAGTACACCAAATGTTTATGAAACAACAACTACACAACTCAAAAGTGAAATAAAAAATAATTTACATGAAACGGTTTGAAAACAATTTTTTGTACGACAGTGTTGAAATTTAAAAAAGAATATTTCATAAAGAATGTCATGTCACTACCGCATATCATATAAAAAATAATTTACATGAAACAGTTCGAAAACAATGTTTTGTACGACAGTGTTGAAATTTAAAAAAGAATATTTCATAAAGAATATCATGTCACTATAGCATATCATATAAAAAGTAACGTATCCACCTCAAAATCCACATTTGAGTGTAGTTACCATTAACAAACCAACATGTCCACTAAAGCCCTTCTTTTACTGTGCGCCCAAGCACTTTTTTCACAGGTATAGTCTTAAAATGATAAATTCTACATTATAATTGGGTGTCAATTTTGAACTATGTACTTAACTGACTAATACTTTTCAGGCTATCACTGGCGCATGCTGGGGCAATGGGTTCAATACTGCTAGGCCCGCTGGCTGGGCCGGTGAGGGTTTAGGGTGGGCGGGTCCAGTTCTGACTGAATCTCCTATCATAGAGGCAGCGCCGTGCGCCGCCGGAGCCCCGTTCATTGGTGCCGGCTGGGCTGGCTACGGACCGCTTGGTGCAGCCGCGTCCAGCGGCGGTGGCTTCCCTACTTCCAGTGCTTCCCCTATTCCTCCGGTCGGACTGTCCGTAGCTTCTGACAATGCTATCGAAGGAATCTTGGCTGTCGGAGGAGAGCTGCCTTTCTTAGGCACAGTTGGTCTAGAAGGAGCTCTGCCCACCGCCGGTGCGGGGGCGGTGGCTTACGGCTGCGGCAGTGGGGCTGTGGGTATAGTAGCGGAGGATGTTACTCCTGCTGTCGCGGGCTTGCCGCTGGCTGCAGCCGGTCTGGGCTACGGGCCAGGCTGGGCGGGTAGTCTCGGCTGGGCTGGACGCGGCGCCGCTCCCTTCGGTTGCGGCTGTGGATCTATTTATTAATAGATGTTAAATAATACACTTCTTTAGCGTTCTGTATAAATTACTATTAAATAAAATGTTATAAAATGAATTAACTGTTTTTATTATTTTTCTTTTTCAAGAGTACTTTTGTTTGTTCCCACGTATACTTTAGGACATTATAACATAATTATTTTGATTATTTTTAAATGTGGAGTTTACAAAAACAGGAGCTTTCTAGTACTTCATAATGGCTTCAGAATAGTAACGAATTAGTGTACATAATAATAATTCTTTGATCAATACAATAATTAACGTATATCTGTTATTATCATATTAAAAAAATACAAAGTGTCCACTAAACATAGTTTACATATATACAGTAATATGATATATGTCTGTACGTGTGTAATATAATTTAAGTAATCATAGTAATACATTTATAGAAGGGGTATTTTGAAAGTTTGTTTGAATGTGATGAGGCATCAATTACAGCAGTAAGTCATGAAGAAAA
>JWHW01031270.1:2646-13147 GCA_000931545.1 Papilio glaucus | reverse complement strand
AGGGCTCTATATTGCATCTCTTCATATGCCTCTTCAGAACGTCCTTATATCTTAGGTACTGGCCACCTCGTTTCCGCTTGCCGTACTGGAGTTTTGAATAGAAGATGCGCTTCGCCACTCGACTTTCGGACCTACGAGAGACATGTCCACACCACCGCAGCTGCCTCCTCGTCAGATATACATTTACATATATATCATACGCAATTATATAATATAAGCCATAAAAATATCAGCATAGTTAGAAAGAAGAAAAGAAGTGTATGAATGTGATTCCTATGTGTTCGGCAGTAAGTAATCAAACCATTACTCACATTTTATACAGAGTGTTGTCGATTAGTGGCGTAAATTTGTTGCCTGGTATTTTTACCGTTTGTTCTGATCTGTAAGAAATTTAGTCAACATTACGGAGCTCCTTATTATAAGTCATAGATGATCGCAGATGTATAGGATTTAAGAAACACCGCACTATCAGTAACTATCGGATGACTGCCGAGTCTTGCCTGTTACCTTGCTTTGAAATATTAAATAACACAGTCATATTTGTACCTACAATTCATATTGAAATCGACGAGGGGTTGGTGGCGAAAGGTTTTTCATTCAATTTGTCATGTTAACTAGGGGGTTTGGTGTATGTTACTTTCGAGACATAACCTTCGTCGGTTAAAATGGGTAGATATTTACAGCACCATGGTGTGACCCTTTACAATGGGCACCGTATAAGGTAGGTCAAGGTCGTTCGAAGAAAAACGCTCGGAGTTTCTCTTTGAGATCTGAAATGATGCGATCCAGAGTGGAACCAAAGAAATTGTTTGTTGTTGTCGTTATGATTGCTAAACTAAATTGGAAAGGGGCAGGGTAGGGTACAATGCCCAGAATGGCGGTCATGTCAGTTGTCATGTAAGATGAATGTATAATAATAGATATCCATGTGGTTGTAGATGATTTTAATTTAAAACCAATATAGAAATATTTAGCGATTAGAATATTAAACACTTGACGTATTAAAATATAATGAAATTAGTATTTTAACGTAATATTTCACAAAACTGGTCTCTTCGAATATTTACTGAACTGTTATGAGGTCGGGCAGAGTCTTTGCTCAATCACGAAACATAACCTTAAAAGATAGATAGATGATTCCCACAGCCCCATTTCCACAACAATTAGCGACAGCACTTGCGGCAACGGTAGCCAAAGCATCATATGTATCCACTGTACCTAAGAGAGGCTGCTCTCCTCCAAACGCTAAAATACCTTGAAAGCATTATCAGAAACTACAGACATTCAAACATTAGTAATAGGTGATGCGCTAGAAATAACGAATCCTCTAGGAGCAAGTACAAAAGCGAGTCCGTAGCCAGTGCAGTCAGCACCGAATGGACCACCGGCTGCGCATCGTGCTGCATCTATGAGAGGAGCTTCAGCCATACCTGAACCCATCCCAAATTCTCACCGTCCCAGCCAGCTGGCCAAACGGAATTGAACGCATTGCCCCAACACGCGCCATTGATAGCCTGGAAAATATTTTGATATTACCATTTTATATTATTTAATATCACAGCTAAATAATGGTGGTTGTCGACTTAACCCGTGTTTACGGCAGCTTCATACCCACCAGTAGGTTTACCTTTAAGTTTTATTAGTTTATCTACTGCATGGCAGCTAATTTTTATAAATGTTTAAGTTCGAGTTCTGCTTTTAATCACACAATACCTAAACGAATAAGGCATTGACAGCAAGTAAGAGGACGGATTTGGCTAACATTTTAACGACTAATTTACTTACTAATACTTATTGGACTAACTGGAGTGTAACTATACTGCTCATATTTCGATTTTTATTAGAAAATACTTAATCAAAAGTTGAAGCCATTCTTCTTCTTTTCTGGTGCCTCTTCAGATTTGACGGTTGGCCGTTAACTTCGCAAATGTGTCCCTTTTCTGAGCGTCCCCGTCCATTCTCGTATGTTTCGCAGCCACGACTTTTTGCTGCGTCCAGCGCGTCTCTTCCCTTCTATCTCGTCCATCGTCATTAACTGCAGCAGCTTGTACCTATCGTGCCGAAGCACGTGGCTACGGTATTCCGCTTTGCGCTTCTTGACGGTGTGCATAAATTTCCGCGTCATACACACGCGCTGAAGGACGGTGTCGTTTCTCACTTTTTGCGTCCAACGAATGCGGACCTTAGGCCGATTGCACCAAATTTCGAATACCTCAAGGCATATCTTGGTTGACGCCATTCTAATTGCGAAAATTATATATTTTTTTATTTATCAACCATGCCATATTAAAATAACAAATAAGACACGTTACAAAGATTGCATAGTATCATTCCTTGCACCATTGCGTAAAATTTTGAAGTTTTTTCTTAATATTTTTTATTTCATTGATTGTCATAATGTTTATGAGTTACAAGGCCAAAAATAAATTAAGTTAGTTTAATTTATAAGGGTTTTTTAAAATCTATGAATAGGATAGATTTATGGCACCTAAGCCGTCAGTACTCATTAATAATTTATGAAAATATTACCTCTTATTCAACTCGAACTCTACCCATCCCACTCTTCTCCCATTTTTCTTATATTCTTTCTTCTTTCCTATACAGAAACGCGTTTGTAGCTTGCCAGCCATCATCCTATTATTTAATATTGTTATGAGAATACAAGATTGTTTTGTTTGTTACGTATTTACCCATTAATGACGATCATTATGAAATTTTGTACACATTGTCAGAGGTACAGAAAACGACAGAAGGTACCTTTTATCTCAAGGGTAATCTTTTATTTTAAGGGTGTTATAGAGGGATAGAAAACATCAACGCGACTGAAGACGCGGGGAAAAGCTAGTCTACCACAAAAACACAAAAGGCTTACTGATACAACATTATGTGTCATAAAATATAAAATGTGATAACAGACACTGATGACATCATATTTAATTATAACATCAAGTACGTTATGAAACATTTATTACAGTTTTTCATTTAGGTATAAATACGACGGACAAAGTGGAGAAAATATTCAGTACTTGACCGAAACATCCAAACATGTCTTCATTAGCCTTTATCTTGTTCTGCTCTGTAGCCTGTTTTATTCAAGTAAATAAATATGTTTTCTCATTTTTCATTTGGCATAAGTATTAACTCAAAAATACTAAAGTTATACTATTCTTTGATTTACCTTGTGAGGGTTAATAATAATGTGATATGCTGTTTTTTTTTCGAGACATTATTCGTGGATTTATTTATTTATAAAAGATAGCGGCAGCGACATTTTCAGTCTAATTAAGTTTTTATGTTTATATTATAAATCTATTATCCTTTTCAGAATACATGCGGCCAGTATTTGGGTGCACCTGGTTTAGGATATGCACCCACTCTAGGTGTTGAGGCTGAGCTCGGTTGTGGTCCCGGGCTAGGCTCGGAAGTAGCTTACGGTCCCGCCCTAGGCCCTGGTCTTCTCGGCCCTGGGCCCTATGGATACGGTCTCGGGGGTCCGGCACCATATGGTGCCCCCGCTGCGTACGGCGCGGGCCCAGCCTACGGCGGCGCGGGCGTGGGAGACGTGGGCGTCGCCGGGGAGATGCCAGTCGCCGGCACCACTCTGGTTGCAGGTCAGGTGCCTATTCTCGGCGCTGTGCAGTTCGCTGGCGATATTCCCGCTGGTGGCGTCGTCACTATAGCTGGACGATGCGGTTGCAATTGCGGGGGTCCATACATGTATTGATAAAACCTATTATTATATTTTGTGTTAAATAAATAAATTATAAAATTTATAACTACTTAAACAGTATTTTTTCTCTATACTTTACAAAAAAAAAAAACATTTTATTGAACTTTTAAATGTCAAACTGAAGATCTGAAGAGAAGCGACGCGGAGCTAATATCTTACTTGACTGATATTGTCTGGTTCTTAAAGAAACTTATTAAGCGGCAATAAAATCTTATTAAAATTGTTGACCAATAAAGTCGCAAAAAGTTCTTCTTGTTCTATTAGGGCTTACAAAAATTATTACCTAGATACGGATATTGGGGCATAACGATCGTTCATAATTGTAAAAATTGGTACTGGCAAGTCCACGTCAGCAGGATTTTGGTACTACTAATCCTACATTCCATTAATAATTAGTATTATTAATGGAAAAGTTTGTAGAATGTGCGGACGCAAAAAGCACTGTTAAAAGTACATACCTTTTTAGCATAAAAACACATAGACTACATAAATAAATAAATATACACTCACTATGTAGCCCAGAGGGGTAGGCAGAGATCATAGATTTCCATTTGGCGCAATCCTTGCACACCTCTATCGTTTCTTCTACATTCATACATCTACGCATACATGCACGTCGGTTATGGGTGCCCTTTATATCGCCCTTTTTAGTAAACTACTAATCTGATCGATATAAGTTCTCCTTGGACCCCTAACACCGCTGCCACACACTTTTGAAACATAAATTTGTTACGTTATTCTCTCTTCATTCATCTTTAATTACATAGAATAAAATTAGAAATTAATATGAAAATTGGCCTTAATGTAACTACAAATGTCAAGTTAGTCTGAACATTTGTTGTCAACTGAGAGCTTTATCGGTGTACGTTAAATTAATTAAAGTGAAAAGAAAAAAGTCTACCTTTCAGTGGGAGCCTAACCTAGTAGTACAAATATAACATTTAAATACTTACCGTATTTAAATTTTATATTTGCAATGTTAATTTTATAGTAATAAATTAATTGTTATCATCACTGTATTCAGGACTCTCACTATGGCGAAGGCTACATAGAACTAACTACCTCTGGCATCCGATAGTCCCATGTAGAGTAGTCATAGCGTCCTTTAAAAAATATCTGGCTTGTTGGCATCTGAGTGAGTGAGGCAAGCTGTATGCTGCATTGCACGGGTACATTTTAGTGTCAATATCACCAGGCAGCAAAAGTATCCACGTAGGGAACTCGTAGCTCTTGGCCACGCTTCCAAATTGGTGACGTTGCCACATCGTGGCCAAGTAAGTTAACTACCATACATATAGATATTAATTGTTTGGATACGTAGCCGGCGACATTGCCGTGGAAAGTTGTTACAACTATTTAGTAGAGTGCTGCTAAAACCAGTAAAATGCTGTCGTAAACGCTTACACCATGATTCAAGATTATTGTACTTTACGCATAAATATTATTTTCATAAGTAATGTTACTCTATAAATTTAAAAAAAAATATAATGTTGATAATTTTACATAATTTTGTCGTCTATTAAATAATAAAAATGCATAAAACGATAACATTTGTACAACATTACGTGATTTCATTATCTTTGCGACGTGTCGTCGACGTGATTTTGTATTTGTATTTAGTCCATTGCCCTACATCAGATTATTGACCTTTATCTCACGTTTTATTGTGTACTAAAAATACTTGTAATTAAGTAAGTAAAACAATTTACAAATCATTGTCCCATGTTTTAAAATTAACTTATGATTATATTATTATAAAATTTAGTAATATAAATGTAAAAGTAAAAAAGATGAATACAATAATGGGTAAAGAGAGAGTAACAAGACTTTATATTGCAAAAGTGAGTGGGTGTGTTGTCCCAGGTTGTGAGCAGGTGATGTCTCAGGAGAACTTATTCCTTTCAGATTAGTGACATACAAAAAAAAGGAGTACCCGTAACCGATGAGAGTATATGCTTGATGTATATGTATGTAGACGAAGCTAGACAGGTAAGCCAGGATCGCGCCAAATGGAAATCCGTGATCTCTACCTGCCTTTCTGAATACAAGATCACTCTTGTATTTAGAAAGCATATTTTCTTTATTAGTAATGTCCAATTAGATTAATTCAGTTAACCTTTCTTTTAAATACGCTTATTATTTTACTTTTTAACCGACTTCAAAAAGGAGCAGGTTATCAATTCGTGTGTATGTTTTTTTTATGTTTGTTACCTCAGAACTCCGCTCCGGGTGAACCGATTTCGATGATTCTTTTTTTGTTCGAGACCTAATGCTTGTCGATTGGTCAATTTTTTTTAATTCAATATCCGACCGGTAGTTTTTGAGTTATTCTTAATAATGTATAATATGACAACGTTGAATTTTACTATTATGGCTTACGTAGGCTATACTATAGGACTTCATTAAAATCATGCATGAAATAATTGTAGCTCTTTACATAAGCTAAACAAGTAAGTCCGCGATGACATGTATCTATCTTCTATGGTTGTCTCACAATAACCATTTTTTTCTTAGGAAACATTAATTAAAACGCACTCGATACTTACTACGCGATTATTCGTGTTCGGTATGAATCCTTATCCATTTAAAAATGTGCTAGTTATCAAGAGAATTTAATGTAGATTATAATTGTTCTTTGAACTCTATCATTCTGACCAATAGTTTAGAAGATATAAAAAGTTTAAACTACAAAGTAAGTAAAAACTTCGCGCAAGTGATTTCAAAAGCCGCGCAGTAGACGGCCGGGCTTAGCGATGTGTTTATTACAATGTACTTTTGTTTATTATCTTTCTTTGATTGAAAGTTGGTTGTTATTATGTAATCCCATATAAATTAGATTCACTAAAAATCGAGAAAAAAAAACTTTCAAACAAAAACAAAACCGACTTCAAAATAACTATATTCAAAAACAACAAATGCACTTAAAAGTATAAAAATAATTTTAGATTTTAAAAAGTTCATTTGTAAAATGTTTTCTTAAGGCATTTTCGTATATTTTATTTCCTTAGCTGACGCTGACACCGAATCTAAAATAAATATAATTAAGAATTGATTCTCATGTTTAATTGCGTAAAATTATTTTATACTTTTTAGTGTTTGTTGTTTTTGAATATAGTTATTTTGAAGTCGGTTTTGTTTTTGTTTAAAAGTTTTTTGTAAAACTAGCAGTTACGTGTAAATGTTACTCAGGATACTGGCTGGACTCGCAAAAAAAATAATTGAGAAAAAAAAACATAGGATATGAAGTGTCGATTTATGTGTGTCGTTATTTAAAATCTAACTAAAATTTAATTGACTAAAATTTTAAAATAATCTAAATAGACTTATGTATATTCTTAAAGCAAACGAAGCCTTAAATTCGTTTTTTTTTAAACAGAAAGACTAGCGGACCCATCAGACGTTGTCTTGCATGTACGAGTAGAGTAGAAAGTTGATTTGAGATAAAGGACATCGAGTGAGGTGCCGGAGGACAAATTTTGCTCTTATTCCTTCCTCTTCCCGTTCATTTCTAATTCTAATAAAGGAAGGATGGAAAATAAAAGTAAGGAAATATAATTTTTCTGTTTGTCCCTCTTTACACTGACCAATTAAAATTAGTAAGAAGACATTACTACATATACATCTGATCTTTCAGTGAATGGACGACCAAGTGTCACCTCACCTTTTACATCAAAATTACTGGAACAAAAGCTAGGAAAGGATTGCAAACAGATTTTTATGTAGGTTCTTAAAACACAAATTTTTCACAAGCCTGCGTAGCGTTCTAACGCAATTTATCATTACTTCTCTCAAGTCTCAAACGCGACGACTATTCGATGCATCAATTTCGATGTTTATACTCTTAAATTTACTCTCGAACTTACCGACGAGAGTTTACAGTTGCGACATATTTTTTTGAGAACGTAGATAGACCTAGGTGTGTGCTAAGGCGTACTTTTAGTGGGGTCATTATAAAATGACGTCGTTGCATGGATGCGTATGAAAACGTCTAAGCTTTTTTGTGTAGTTTTAGGTTATCGAATTTGAACATTTTGTTGTTTAATAGTAAAGGATATCAAAAGAAAAATAGAAATTATATAACAGTTAATTTTAAGTGTACAAAATAGTTTTATATCGCATTACTATATTATTTAGTACATATAGGGTCCACCGCAACCACAACCGCATCGTCCAGCTATAGTGACGACGCCACCAGCGGGAATATCGCCAGCGAACTGCACGGCTCCGAGAATAGGCACCTGACCTGCCACCATAGTGGTACCGGCGACTGGCATCTCCCCGGTAACGGCCACGTCTCCCACGCCGGCACCGCCGTAGGCCGGGCCCACGCCGTACGCAGCGGGGGGACCATATGGTGCCGGACCTGCGAGACCGTATCCATAGGGCCCGGGGCCGAGGAGACCAGAGGCTAGACCGGGACCGTAAGCTAATTCCGCGCCTAGTCCGGGACCACAACCGAGCTCAGCCTCAACACCCAGTGCAGGTGCATATCCTAAACCAGGTGCGCCCAAATACTGGCCGCATGTATTCTGGAAAGAAATCGTGTCCAGTAACATTTTTTTAAATTATCTATTTATTATAAATACAATTAATTGGAATGAAGCCATTGCAAATTTAAATATTTTTAAATCATACTACGTAAAATATTTGGATGAATGGAAAGAGTTGAAGAAATATTTTATTGATTTACCTGAATAATGCACGCTGCAAAGCAGAACACGAAGACGGCAAATGAGGACATGTTTGTATATTCAAGTCAATAGTGAATGTATTCCTCATATTTGTTCGTTGTATTTATACCTAAATGAAAATGTCCAATATTTTGTTATAAATGTTTCATAACTTGACGCGTGTACACACTGTTTTGTTATCACATTTCATTTTTATGACATAAACACAATGTATGCTTTTCGTATATAGGACTAAATAATTGTTTTTGTGTTTTAAGGTATAATGAAGCAAACGCAATATAAAGTTGCAAAAATAAGTAGCAGTGTTGTTAGGGGTGTCCTAGAAAAACTTATATCGATCAGATTAGTGGCATACTAAAGAAAAGCGATAGAGTACTCCTAACCAACGATCATGCGAAGCCAGAGAGGAGTGTCACGATCGCGCCAAATCGAATTCCGTAATCTCTGCCTACCCCAATGGATTACGAGCGGAAGTGCCTATGAGGCAAAGCTATTTACTTGATGATAAGTGACCATCAATATCTGCAAATACTAGAATTGTTATATATGGAGTAGATAGAGAGGAAAAGGAGTTCGAAACGGGATGGGGCTTGTTCATGTTCGCCAGAATTTAACATGAATTATTTCCATAAACTACTGAGGCTGACGGCTGAGATGCTATCACTTTATTAATGTGGAGGGGATAGATAGATCAGCTGGTTATTTTTGTATAATAATGTTCAAGTTTTCCAGGTTCATCATCTCCCTACCCTTTTGTGGGGTCGGCACAGTTTATTAGTAGCTTATGCTGACGCCAACCCTTCTAGTTATAGCTTAGGATTTGAAATAACTAAAGATGAATTGTAGCTGGGATTGTGTACTCTTAGGGAAGATCTTGTTAATCGAAAAACAAAACGATATTATTAAGTTTTGACATTGATTTTCCTTTTACGTGGTGACCATTTTCAACCATTTGATCTACATCTGCCTTACAACGCATTGGCTTTTATTAATGTAACTTTATTAAATTCTACATCATTTTATATTATTTTGCATTTTTCTCACAATACAACTCACAAAGAATGATTGAAAAATTACACATTAACACATTTTTGTCGTTACATCACCATACATTGTTTTGATTTCATAGTAGTCAAAATTATCTGTTTAGTATGCCGTAATTTAATGCAAGTCTTTGCAATAATTTTGTTTGTAATTGCTTTAAATTATGATAAGCGATACATTTTAGTATAAATAACTGGCGCTTGGATATTGTCAATCATTCACACATTAGCTCTATTGTTTTTACAATGTTTTCCAAAGCTTTGTATCTTTTCTCTGCTCAGGTTTTACTTGTTCAGGTAATTGTTTATTTAGTATTTGATATTACTTGTTTACTTTATTACGAGTATAAACATACGAAACGATCAGAAAGATTGCATAAACGTTGCCATATTTTTTTATAGAAGAAGGTCGCAAAGGAGACAACGGTTCACCTGGCCTATTCGTGCGGGCTACCACTTAAACTTTTTGTAGGAAAAAAGCGCAAGAAAATGTGTGGAAGAGGAATGGGATGGGAATTGATTATCTGGTCACTTTATTGACCTCGAAATTACTTCAGACTTGTGAAGTACGAGAGAACTTCCCAAGTCGAAGTTATCTAGTCTTTAATTTTTATTTCACAGACAATTTATGGCTACTGCAGCAACGGGGCATGGCCGATGGGTATAGCTGGAGAAGGCATGGCCTGGGCTACTCCTGGTTATGAAGTTCCACTAATGGCTGCCCCATGCGCTGGACCAGGTCCATTCCTGGGGGCTTACGATCTTGCAGCTATCCCTACATCGTACGGTGGTGGATTTGCTATTTCCAGTGTGTCACCAGTGCCACCATACGGAGTCTCGGTGATGTCTGAAAACGCAATAGATGGTATCTTGGTGGTCGGTGGTGAGCTACCATTCCTGGGTACCGTTGGCCTTGAAGGCGCTTTACCTACTGCCGGTACTGGTACCATCTCTTACGGATGTGGTAATGGAAATGTAGGAATGATGAGTGAAGACATCTTGCCCATGGGCGCTGGAATGGGATGGGCACCGGTTGG
>JWHW01031249.1:134847-154258 GCA_000931545.1 Papilio glaucus | reverse complement strand
TGGACGCAGTTTAACGATTATCACCCGGGTCGTTCATTAGTAACTGATTTCTAAATATTATTTATCAGTACGTATCACGTGTTTGAGTCAGGGAGCGTTCAAATCATTAACTGACACCGGCGTTTGGACTTCGATCGTTCACTGAACGGCACACGTTAGAATCATGAGTTATTGTTTAAGGTCACTTAAAGGCTTAATCTCACGGGTTTGTCCACAACAATCTTTCATTATGATAGTTCATATAGTAGTAGTTAGATTCCGCTGTTTTATAAACGCAATTTTGAAAAGTGTTGGAGACCCTATAATTTTCCCAAAATACAGGTAACCTTATGAAAAGGAGTATTGATAAAATTATCAAATAGTACATACTAACATTATTTTTTTACTATTCCCACAAAGCTCGGTATGAAATCGGAATAGTCGGATTCGAACAAACGACCTCATGTTTTGCACTCGCAAGCTAAACCATAAACCTATTGACATTTGATTTTAAACCAACACAACAATTACATATACACAAATAGGAATACAGTTTTATTGGTTGTTATACAATAACAGGTCAAAAACAAACACATTCTAAATTAAAAATTAGCAATATCTACAGGATACTGGAATTTTATTGATAAAATAATAACAATATAAACTATACAAATTATACAAAAAAAAGAAAGAAGAAATACTAATACAATTTTCTTGATTATTCAATTCTGAATGCCTTTTTCAATATTTTGATTAAAAATTCATTGACTTATAATTTTAGATGCTGTTGATGATGGAAATGTGTGCCTGTAAGAGTTCATGTGTGTTTTGATAACACATGTCGTCATCGAATCCGTGTATTGTAGTTACATAAATATACACGACAACATAAAGCCACAACCTCGTGTTTCTATTTTTAACCGACTTCAAAAAGTTATCAATTCGTCTGTATGTTTTTTTTATGTTTGTTATCTCAGAACTCCGCTCCTGGTGAAACGATTTCGATGATGCTTTTTTTTGTTCGAGAGATAATGCTTGTCGATTGGTCCCATTTTTTAACCGACTTCAAAAAGGAGGAGTATGTATGTATTTTCGGAGAAGTAATTGCTGGTAACCTTATTGACGGTTCTTACAGCTTCATCGAATACAGGGTTCGCGATCCGAATGATCTCGAGCCAAAGTCAAAAAGTAGGAGGTTATCAATTCGTCTGTATGTTTTTTTTTATGTTTGTTATCTTAGAACTCCGCTCTTGGTGAACCGATTTCGATGATTCTTTTTTTTTCGAGAGATAATGCTTGTCGATTGGTCCCATTTTTTTTAGTCAAAATCCGACTGGTAGTTTTTGAGTTATTCTTAATATTGCATAATATGACAACGTTGAATTTTACTTTCTTTCCTTACGTAGGCTAAACTATAGGACTTACATTAAAATGATGTATGGAAATAATTGTAGCTTTATACATAAGCTAAATAAAAGTCTACGATGACAAATCTCTATCTTCTATGGTTGTCTCACAATAACCATTTTTTTTTCTTAGGAAACATTAATTAAAACGCACTCGATGCTTACTACGCGATTATTCGTTTTCCGTATGAACCCTTATCTATTTAAATGTGCTAGTTATCAAGAAAATTTAATGTAGATTATAATTGTTTATCATTCTGACCAATAGTTTAAAAGATATCAAAAGTTTAAGCTACAAAGTAAGTAAAAACTTCGCGCAAGTGATTTTAAAAGCCGCGCAGTAGACGGCCGGACTTAGCGATGTGTTTATTACTATCTACTTATGTTTATTATCTTTTTTTGATTGAAAGTTGGTTGTTATCATGTATTCCCATATAAATTAGATTCACTAAAAATCGAGAAAAAAAACTTTTAAACAAAAACAAAACCGACATCAAAAAACTATATTCAAAAACAACAAATGCACTTAAAATTATAAAATAATTTTAAGCAATTTAATATAAGAATCAATTCTCAATCATATTTATTTTTGGAGTCGGTGTCAGCGTCAGCTAAGGAAATACCAATATACGAGGATGCCTTAAGATTTTACAAATGAACTTTATTTGTTGTTTTTGAATACAGTTTTTTGAAGTCGGTTTTGTTTTTGTTTTAAAGTTTTTCTAATATGTTGTTATGCGTGTCTACCATCTGAAAAGTCTGAATGTAAGGAAAAGAATACGTTGTAGTCTCACTCACTGTTTAACTATCTGTGCACTTAATAACTGTGCGCTTCCGAAAAAGGGACGTTTACAAGATCATCAGTCCGAAAGGTCACACCGTATACCGCCAGTACCGAGTGTTAATACCGACAAGAAAGAGGGTATATTTATTTTTTTGATCTTTTTTCGGAAGCGCACAGTTATTAAGTGCACAGATAGTTAAACAGTGAGTGAGACTACAACGTATTCTTTTCCTTACATTCAGACTTTTCAGATGGTAGACACGCATAACAACATATTAGAAAAACTTTAAACCAAAAACAAAATGCCAGTGAAGGCAGAGGATCGATCTAGCATTTGACGATGGTTGGCTGAAACAGTTGTACTTTAGGCATTTTTTTATCCTCAGCGCCGGTACCGACGTAAGTATACACTGTTTCATAGCAAGATAGAATTTTTGTAAACAAGCAAACGTCATTTACCATACATGACGGTCATAACACTTTTTATACTTTCACCGGAAATGTAATTTTTTTGAGATCGCGAGATAGAGTGAAGTGAAATTGTATTATATGGATAGTTAAGGTTATAAGGTTTTTACCAATTTTAACGTAAAACCTTTGTTAAGAAAAAATCAATATTGCTGAGAAACAAGGTATAAAATTAACATCACACATTGAAATATTTCAAATGCTTACTAAAACTAAATATAGTAAAAAATAATATAATTAACTAAAGGTTAGGAACTCAATTATCCATGGTTAAAGGCAAAGCAATAAGTTAATAATGTGGTTGGTTGCCATAATAAAAATATTTTTCCTCGTTTTACGTTTAAATCTGCAACTACGCATAACAGACAAAACTTGTTATGTAAATTGTTAAGCTTTAATTACTTAAGTAATTAATAACAACTTAAGTTGACACACATAAATAAACAGTGATAGTTTTTAAGAGAGATCGAAGTAAGAATGGTTGGAATTTAAACTAAAAAAAGACAAAACGACTATTACTGGTAGCGTCACCTTTTATAATGGCTTTATTTCATTACGTGAGCGAGCATTAAGGAAGGTTTTTGGCAATTAAATAACCTGAAGTGGGTTAACAAACCTACTTATAATGTTTTAGTTCATGACTATGATTTTTATATAACGTTCTCCTCAAAATTGCCCGTACAGAATGAAACAGATTTCCACTAAAGCAGTTGACGCCAAAATGTTTATTTTATAGTTTGTTCCACATAAAGATGGAGTTTTTGTAAACAAAGGTTTTTTGTTCTAAAGGAAACTTTCATGTTAAAATTCGTGTATTCCAAAATATTTACGAAAAAACTAGTTTTTCTCACATTACCTTATAATATTAGCTATCCATATTATACAATTTCACTTTACCTTACCTCGCAATACACACTTACAACATATATACACAATATACACTTACAACATCTCCGATGAAAATATAAAAAGTATAATGACCGCCATGCAAGGTAAATGACGTTTGTTTATTTACTAAAATTCGATCTTGATGTGGAATAACCTCTTAATCTGTTGATAAACTCTTAAATCTGTTGAGCACTATCTGACGAAAAAATAACCATTTTGTGGGTGTTAAAGATGTGTAACATAGGGAATTAAACTGTTATCACAGTTGCAAGGCCATTCCATAAAATCAGATGGCTGGCTTACAATCAATGGCTGCGTGCTCTCCACGCAGCCATTGATTGTTAGCCAGCCATGCATGCTCCCAACATACATGATGCTGGGAGCATGGGATGCGAGCATCCATCACACCATGGCAAGGTTAAATTAATTAAAGTAATTATTTGATGCCAGATGAAGTCACTAACAATACTTAGAACACAATAAGTGTTTGTTATCTTGATTGGAATGACAACTTAGGATCCGCAATATTAGTCTTTCTTAATTAGTCTGTATTAATCTGGTATATGGTTGTTTCGTCACGTCGACACGTCGAGAATAGTTTATGGATAACTAACGTATCGATCTAAGGATTAGATCTGTTAATAAATTGGCTAACGGTTCGACTTCGCCACAAAACCAATTCCCCGACCATGACCTCGGCATCTGCGATCTCTGAATTATGTTATAGTCGAATAGAGCAAATCAATATTTATTGAAAATAACTAACTGTTCCATGCGCTATATCATCTACGGCGACGCATGATTTTATTCACAATTCCGTGGTTCTTTTCTACAAGTTAAATTAGTCTTAGTTTTTTCTTACAACATTTACCGTAATTTCAATCGGCACTTCCTTCTTAATTATGACCTTTCACATTTCACGCAATCCGTCCATCTCTTCTTAGGCCTGCGGCTACCGACATACCCTTCCACACTCAACTAAAGACTAAAGCTCTACTTGTTGTCTCATACTTACCTACTCATAACATGCTCATACAATGCTAACTTTCGGTTCTTAATCGTTTACTTTAAGTCGGGAGTTTTTTAAATTTTTATTTTTTGTATGTAAATCAAAATCATAAATTACTTCAAAAATTTTAATTTGGTTTTTATTTTAAATTAATTTCGTTACGTAAGATCCAATCGATATTTATAGATATATACTTATGTGAAAAACAAAATCAAATAGAAAGTAGCTGAGATAGATTATAGTCTGGAATAGCTATGTGCTATTCCAGACTATAATCTATCTCTGTGCCAAATTTCATCCAGATCCGTTCAGCCGTTTTTGCGTGAAAGAGTAACAAACATCCATCCATCCTAACTTTTGCATTTCTAATGTTAGTAAGAAGACTCTCGTGAAAAAAGTACAAGTTTCATATTTGCTCTGCCCCTCGTAGTTACGTGCGTCAGTGCTTAGATTTATACTTCGAAGTAAGCTGGAGTATTTTGGCTACATTATTATGAAATGAGTATTTCACCCATATTAAAAATTAGAAAAGCTGCAACTCATCGTAGAATAGCACAAGTGTGATCAAAGTATAGCCTAACCTACACCCTGCTTCCGCATGTTATGTTATTAAGGAAAAATGATTAAAATTCTCTGCTTTCCTCTACTATAATATGCAAGTATCAGGTATACCTTCCTCTTGAATCACTCTGTTTATTTATGAAAACCGCATTAAAATCGGTTGCGATTGAAAGATCTAAAGAAACAAATAGCGGAAACGATATTGTTTTATACTATGTAAAGATAAAGATGAATCGCCAAGTACGAAGTGTCATTTGTAATGCGTCATTTGTAACGCGTTCTTATCTTTTACATAAAATAAATACTTTGTAACTGGATACTTGTCGGGTACATATGTAGGTATACATAGTTCTCATACCACTTATTAAAACGATTGAACGAGGAAGAAAATATATAACTCTACTAAAAGAAAGAGTAAATGAGCCTCTGGAAACTGTCTAGGAATTTATTTCTACCAATCGATTCGATACTAGTTTTTTTTTATATAATCGTTGTTCGCCCTCACAATGTTCTTTCTGCGCATTTATGCGGGGGTACGGTAACACTTTCGCAGTCATACGCTGCCCCGCCTACGTCATCCGCCGCGGCAGCTTCATCCTATCCCATCTTTTGACTTGAAATTATACTTGACAGTTACCGGTAAGAGGCATGTACTCTTAATAAACGATACAACTAAACAAATGTTTTACTTTCTGTGATTGCACAATCTGTAGAGATTTAGAGAGAGAAAACAAAAATATAGAAAAACAAGTTAATTGCAATAAATCTTGTTTACAGTGAATGTCACTCGGCCACCTTTGGACAGTCCGTGATATGTATTTTTAACTACTGATTTCTGATGCAAGCATGTAGCGGCATTGATTCATTTGCCGTGATGTTCGCGTGATAGGTTGCAACGGGGCAGAAAGTTAGTTTTTAATTACAATGTTTTTACAACAATTACGCAATAATAATAATATTATGTATGCAATATGCTACTATCGCTATTTGGCTTCGATATTAAAAAAGACGGTCACTGAGAACAACTGACCGAAGTTTTGTGGAATTTAACTGTAGTATGGTAGGTAATATTGCTATATTGACTAGGCTGTGCAGCATTTCGAAAATTCCGCTCCATCCTCACCTCTCACACTCTTTAATCAGTTCGTTCTACGCAATGACCTACGGTGCAGAAGCTTGGACTCTGGCGGCGAGGATGCCCCATAAGATAAAAGTGATGCGAGCAGCGAGCGATGGGGAGAACTATACTCGGTGTTTCTCTAAGGGAAATAATCCGGAACGAAATTCTATGAAAATCTATTGTGGATAATGTAATAAATAATAAAACATAATTAATTAATTTTAAGTTGTTGAAATCTGAAGAGATATGTTAAAGTAGCACATGGTACATTTGCTACTTTAACTTTAACTTTTACTTTAATTTCTTTTACTAGAAAACGCCACGATATATTAGTAAATTTTAAAATATATAAAAACTATATTAGTAATTCTCTCTCGGAGCTCAGCTTTATTTTGCGAAAGCGAAAAACTGATTTTCAAAACAATGTGAAACCTCGATGAACTGCTTTGAACCAAAAAGCAAACGAACGAAAGTTCGAATTTATTTTCGAAAGTTCGAAGTTTATAATTTATATCGACATTATATTACACTGTCGCTTGAAAACTCAACAATAAACGGGTACCAAAAATTTGACTGTCCAAAATTTTCGAAAGTCGCAGTTAACATAATTTTTTTAAAAGTGATGGGACACAGGAGTCCGTTAGGAATTAACTGCATAGCCTAACTTTCTTATAGAAGTTTACATTTCAAAAAGTCACAATTACTTTCGTCGCGAGATAACAGATTGCGCTGACCTAGCGCAACCCTTGTTTTTCAAATTATTTCTTATCAAACGTACTAATTAAATATTATAAAATCGACCTCTTCAACTTTTGTCATAATTAAATTATATATGCATTTATTATTGGCGTGATTCAATTTATATTATTCATTTAAAACAAACACAACCTTTAATAAACGACTATATTTCACTCCATTGACTCAAATATATTTTTTCACTGAACTATGCAGCGAACGTTGATTTGACTCCACGCGAAAAAGTGATCCTTTGTGTCGTAAAGAAGACGAAAGAAAATAAGGATATAATATGAGGCGGGTATAGGAAAGAGGGACGAGACCTACGTTCCCACAATGAATCACACAAGAATCTCTACTTTTGTTTTATGAAGTCGCGATACTTCCCTGGGCGTACGTGCCAGTTGTTGTGAGCTTAGCTGATATAAAAAGCAGCTGCCTAGAATGTCGAAAGTATTAAAGACAAACAGCATGGACGTGAAAGGTAGGCACCGGATCTTCCTAATAAAACAATGTAACCTAGCCGACTTGTCGCATAATCGCGAAGCCGGTTTTGTTTTTGTTCAAATTTTTATTACGTTAGTACAATTTTATAAGCTTGTCCCTCATTTATATGGAATCTCCCGACGTCAAGTTTTTGCTTCCCACCCACTGTATCATTAGTTTAAAAAAATATTTTTTTTAGGTTACAATGCCTCCAAGTGAAAGTATGAAATTTTTTTGTTTACTTAACTAGCGCTTTTCATATTTTCATTGATTTTTTTAAACATGTTCTGTTGACGGGCCGGTTGGCGTGGTTAGTTAGGTACTTGCTTTTCACGCCACTTAGGTTGAGGATTCGATTCCCACGCACATTTGTGTGCATAATCATGTCCGTTTATCCTGAGTTTGGGTGTAATGTCTATTTAAGTATGTACTTACGAAAGAAAAAGTAGTATATGTAGGTAGTATATCACTTATCTGGTTTCCATAGTACAAGCTCTGCTTAGTTTGGGATCAGATGGTGAATAGTCCCACGATATTATATATTATATGATATAGAGCGTTTGGCGGATGGGGCTAGACGCGAAAAACTTTTTGACCGACACTTTTTAAATAATTATTGCTTACTAGCTCTTGCCTGCAGTTTCGCATGCATTCGTTTCTTATGCGCATATATGAATACAACATTGTGTAAAAGTTACACTCAGACTTAGAATCAGAGTTACGAAACTCGAAACATAAAATACCTCTATTTAACGCCTGTGTTCTGTGAGGTCGTTGTATGTCATAGGTCGAGCCGGCTCATTCGTGGAACAACTACCGGGCTTCTACCACTAAATGTTATTTGTGTGTAAATTGAGTAACAGACAACGATGCATCAATATTTTGATTAAATAGCAAATGGTATTTAGTCAGCACTGACCTGTGTGAACTGCGGCTGGTCACCACCTAGGCTCACCAGCATGTCATCACACAATGAAATAGAATTTCAGAAACAGTGATTTTTTTTAAACATAACACATTTTTGTCTGGTATTTAGACTAGAGGTATAAAAGCAAGGTATAATAAACGCTAGATGGGGCAATTATGATGTTAAATATCGATACTATAACACTAATAATTTTGTCCTTCAATGTAAATATGGAAACTTCACGAAGATGGTTTGAACAAATATTATTTTTAACATCCATTTAGGGTCATTGATAATAATTTACGTCGTCGGAAGAAACTGTGGCGCTAAAAGTCTTTTGGATCTTTTGTCATTAATCTAGTGAACCGGAATTACCACAGATCGTCAGTATTATCTACATGATATGTTTTTGTATCCTTAAACACGTTACATTGCACCAGTGAAGAACCGTTGTATAAGGAAGTGTACTTTTTATACAACGGTGTACATAGTGTATTACTACGTACTAAAACGATTTATAATTGCGGTGCGAGGTTCACAGGGTCCTGACTAATTGCTTTTTTCAGATACAGTCTAGTTGTCTAGTCCAGTTATTGTCAGTTTATTAATGCGGGCATTATGAATAACCAGTTAAATCGGGCACGGTAATTAACTATTATTTATTCATTATTAATCACATTGCCCGGTTATTACGTATATGGTTATTAATATAATTATAATATTATATAATGTTGCTATACTCATTTATGTAATTTTGTAGGACATTAAAATAACAGTAATAAAACATTATTATTACACATACACGCATATTACTTATTACTTGTCCCAAAGATGATAGACATTATGTATAATTCGGTAATTTGATTAATTCGATAGTAATTATATCACATATTTGGTCATTACTCAAAATGCCCGGGTATTATTTATAACGCCCAATTTATCACTTTGACCATACATCTACTCATTATTGTACCAGTATGAGCGGAACTTGTAGAATCTACAGCGGGCTTACCAGTCCAACAAAAAGTTGGTTTTTACACCATTTGACATGTGTGAATGTTGCTGTCACTTGTGTCACTGTCTTTGGAACACTTTTGACCTGTGATTTTGTATGGGTACTATTATTTTATATATATTGTATGAAATATCATTGACCGTAACGATTAGGATATGTTTTTTTTTTTAATTTATCCATTAGTGCCTTTCCCGCGAATTCCAAAAAATGACAATTTTGGAGTGCCATCTCTTGAGCCATAGATGATAAATACTTTGACGGCAATGCAAAATCTTACTGGAAGGAATCTATTCGAATTCTAAACATTTTCTTATTCTTACGATGACAACACAGAGGTCCACAGCTAGTGTGTTATAATAGTGTAATATTGCGATATTATTCTATGATCTCAAACGATAGTTGCTATAAAAACTAACTAGTATATTAAATACACGTACAACCCAAGAAAAAACTAATTAATGGCTTTTGTGATGTGAAACTGCTATTCATAAACCTGAATACTATGTTCTTATGACTGAATTGATTGAAAACTAAAACGTCTTAATAAAAAATATATACAGAAAAGATTGTTCGTAATGAGTAAACTCTGAAACTACTGAACCGGTTTTACACTGCCCAAAACATTCAAATAAAACCTATTGCCTCACTTTCTTCAGAGAAAAAGATTTTATGCCAGTGTAAACCCACGGTAATATTGACATTACAAATAGCAAAAGGCTTAGTATAACTTTAATGCAAGTAAAAAATACTTCGTGACACTTATAGTGATGCCTCCTAATGACTTTTGCATGACAAGCTAGTGTTATGAAAAGAGTGACATAATTCGTGTTTCTTACACGCACGAAATATAACAAAGGGTCCAACTTTTAACAACTATATAAGACGCAGTGCTCTGTTATTTTAATTATATATAGAGATTTGCAACATGCCGGTAAGTTCATTAGCAATATTCATTATGTTTTAATTTACAAAATGGTGTGAATATTACGTAGTAAAAAATATGATTTGTATCTCATTTATTTCCGTATATTAAGATCATATTTTATCATTCATGAAAACATGATTGTTGACTGATGATTGTTGTAGTGTCATAGATTAAATATAAATTTGCTTTAACTGGTATTAGCTTACTTACTTTAACTGGTATTAGCATGCAAATAAAACAAATTTTCATAGTTTTTTTATTGACTAAATATAAATGTATGCATTATCTCATACATTGTATATTTTACAATTGATTTCTACTTTGCTTAAAACTGGTAATAAATAGTTTAGAATAAAACAATATTCCAAATTTGTAAGTAAAAAAATAAAGCATAAGAAAATAAACATTTTACAATACAAATAATAGGTATGTATGAAACATCTAATTAGGAATATGTTTTCGTTGCATCGGTTAATTTGATTTTATTAAATTATTCTCTTTTCATTAGAAGGCCGATAGTATATATTATGATCATCTATACCTTGTTTCACAGCGATATATGATTTTTGTAAACAAATGTCTTTACGTTAAATTTCGCAAACAAAAACAACTTTTTTCATATTATCCTAAAACATTAGATATGCATATAATACAGTTTCACTTCACTATATCTCACGATTTTCACAAAATTATAACATTTCCAAATTATTATTTGTTTTCAGTTTAAAATACAATGTTTGGTAGCCGTAATGGCCGTGGTGGCTGTAGTCGACGGAAGTAGACTTATCCGATCCCCGGGTAAGTAACTTAATCGCTTTAACAAAGAGTATCTAATTATATTTAATTAACTACTACACTACGTATAATACACAATGATATTTTATACTATAGATATGTTGTACTTAAACAAATTCACCGGTCAAAAGTGTTTCAAAGCAGCGACAGCAACATTCAGTCATGTCAAATGGTGTAAAACAGATAGAGTAATTAACATAATGAAAATGGAGGACAGGTAGTGTTTGTCATTAAGCTTGACGTAAACACATGATGTAATCTAAAGATAAAGCGTCCGGATTGGGACGGTTTCGAGTCTTCACTTTTCGACATATCTGAAACTGTTTGTATTATAATGTAACTGTCTATAGATTATCATACTTTCACAAAGTGACAGAGCGTTAAAAGTTAAGACAGATGAAAAATAATGTTATGTCATAACAAAAACTGCTCTAGACTTATTTTCCAAGTAAGCTCTGGTGAAATTCGCGTTAAGCTACTATTTATTAGTTGAGCAAAAATCTTAACATTCCTAATTTTAATATTATAAATGCGAATGTGAGTTTATTGATTACCCTTATCGACGTAACCCATCACATTATGAAATTTCTTAAATCTTATTAAATTTCTTCTAGTATATTTATTTAACCGCTATATAAATTCATGATCAGGGAAAAACACCCTCTCTTACTTGATAAATAACTCTAAACTATTGAAAAAACTTTATAATAACGTATTATTGAAAACTATTTAAGGAAATAGAGGATGGGAAAGCAGTTTCAACATCAATCCATCAGTAAGCAGTGCACTATCTTCACCAGGACATGGCACTCTCGGACGGTCGTCGAGTTGGGGCGGGTCGTTCGGCTCTGGTACTCGTAGCTTTGGAAATGGGGGGTATGGAGCAGCGAGATCATTGAGCTCTGGATGGGATAATACAAATGCTGGATCTTTCGGGAGATCTAGTAACAATGGATGCAATTCCGGATGGTAACCATTCGGTAATTTGATGCTTATCAAATCAACATATTAATGGCGGTGATTTTTATTTTGACTTGGATAACGATTGTGACATACTGTTAAAGCATAACGTTGAAGGCTAATTATTACTAATAATAAATTAAACTAACACCATATTATATTCTTTTAATTCATTTTAAAAATCGTATAATGTGTAGATACAAATCATGAAATAATGTTTTATTTTTTTAATATAATGTAGTCACTTGTAACAGTATTTGTCCTAAAGCTCTGGACGGTCAAGGTATAATACAAAAGTTATCCCTGCCCTTTTGTCGTTTCTTGTCATTGGTAGACCATCAAATGAAAACATTAAGAATACAAAATAGACTCACACCACCTTTGGGTTCACGCCGTTCGTTTGCCCCCTTCTCTTATAAAAAAAATAGAACTGCACTCAATAAAGGAATTTCGGGACCCAACCTCACGTACAAGTCAAACGCAAGTTACAAATAACAAAAATATATTACGACGCATATATTTCAATTTCTTAATGGACAAAAAAATTCATCGAAACATTAACATATAATGTATGTATGTACTATGAACTTATTTATTTACAAGACAAACGCCCGGGTTCCAATCGACAGCAAAATACACTTTCTTTAAAAAAATGTCTATACTTTTTTTCTTTTCTTTTTTAGAAATTGAAATTGATTTGACGTTTATCTTGACACGAGTGTTAGTTGAGACGTAATTGTGATAATTAATTGACTAATGTGCAAGAATAATTAACACTAATTGTCACATAATATGCTAATCGTATATCTTCCTACTTGACTAGCTTCAAATTAATTCAAGTATAATTCCTTGCTCAGTAGCATCATTAAGAAACGTAACGTAAATGCGACAACAAAAGTAATTCATATTTCTGCCTATCCCAATTGAGTAAAAAAGTTAAGGCTTACTTTTACACAGGCACATACTAGCTAATATAAGGTAAACTTTAAAGAATTGCAGCAAGTAATTTTACTTGAATTTGAAAACACCCCGACTTTATGCTCACATTTCATCTTTACCAAACAATAAATTTGGAAACCTTTTATGAATATCCTGTCCTGATATATTAAGACCTTGATAATATCCTATACATATTCGTTTGGATAGGATTATTTCTTAGGCTTTAAAAATTTTATTCAGGCTGAATCATATACATGGTTCTGAATATTGACTACGAAGGAGAATCAAAACAATTAAATAAATAATAAAACAATCGGAAGGAAACAGTAAGGTGATGATTAAGAGGCCAATTGAGAAAGTGTTGGCGAGGTTATGTACGTTTGTTTTGTTGTTACACGGAAAAGGTTGGATGTGAACAACGCAACCTGTCTTTGTTACTGATAGTTTCCCCGAAACTGTTAAAATCACTTAAGTAGTTACAGAGTGACGAATATACACGTACGTTATTAAGATTAATGGATGATTAGGAAGACGTACTACCTACCTACTCATAATTAATTAATAACGTTAATAAAAACCAAAGATAGATATAGAGAGTTTAGAGTATTTACATTTATCCTTGGTTTTTATCTTTGATTTCACAAACCACAAAAAATATGTAAATGGGTAAATTAAAGAAGACCATATAAGTCCCAAACAAAAACTTTTAATTTCCATCTTTATTTTTTGTTTTACTACCATTACTTAGAGGAGCATTTATAACTTTTGTATAATTAAAGTTTAATTAACTGTAAAACTTATGTAATTTACTTACTTAATTTCATTGTTAATACGAACGTTGTAGACCGTAAAGTATTATTTTATTTTTTATTTTATTAAATACGACATTATTATTTCAACCATCGTAGGAAAGCCGATTTTTTCAAAAAAGCAAGATCTGCCTTTACAACACTACATGCATAAACCAAGACCAGCGGGTAGATTTATGAAAAAGACCGGTCGAAATTAGAATCAATCAAGTGATCGAAACTAGCGATATCAAACTATTTCTGATACCCAAGGGTGAACAAGTTAAAAAAATAATACAAAAAATTTGACAGTTGTCAAAACGTAGGTTGAATTTTTTTTTACTGGAATAATCGAATGTGAGTTTAATTTTTTAAATTATTAGTTTTTGCTAAGTTTCGAGTGAAGAAGTCGCATGTTTACATCGAAAAACATAAAAAATGGGATTAAAAAAACATTTTAAGAGGACAAGTATTATTACCTTTTAAATCAATAAATGAAAAGCTGCAGCTCAACAACACAGATTAGTTATAACGCCTGTTTAATAGTTTCCAACCTAATATTTCGTTCAATTTTAACTAGTGGTTTCAACGAATCGAATCTTCTTGCAAAAGTAAGTCGATTGCCAACAGCACTGATTTGCAAGGCTACTGAAATATCAATACAAATAAGAAAATATGAAATACTTCTGCTTTATTAAAAAAAATAAGTTTGAAACATTCAGGTCTCAAGACTGCAAGGTAATTTTATGAAGGTTCATCGTTTCCCCGCCCTTTTCGGCACAATATGACCCTAGTCTATACTGTATAGGTTTTGGCTAAAGTTTCACGGCTAGCCGCCGAATTGACGCCGTCCCTCCTCGGGAATAAATGGTTGTACTAAGTCATATTTACCGGTGTGATCAAAAACAATTCCGTTGCTGAGATAATTAAAAGTCGCAAAACCGTTATCGGTTGAGCGCATCCCTTCTCGTCAGGTTCGCAGTTACTGTACACTACGTATAGTTGTTCTTCTCTTTTAGGTAATAATAACCCAGCGCTAATTTCCATTCCTGTAGAACCAGCGCCCTTTTCCGTTTTCATGGAATTCCGCCAGTATCTCTCCAGTTTCGTAATCCATCACGTGTTTACCTACTCTTATTGTTTTCGAAGCAATCAATTCAGGATAAGAAGGCCACATGCAGGAGACATTCAACATATAATTTACATCACCTTGTAAACTACGTTTTACCTTTTCACGTTGGTAGCATCGTCCAGCGAGGAGCAATTAGATAATGCATAGCGCACAGTGCCTTTAGAAGCCTCCTGGTCACTGCTGATGGATTCAGTCTCTTTCTAAGACATTTGTATAATATTAACAAAAAATATTAAAAATACACCCTACGAAATAAGTAACATAATCGAAATTAATAAGGTGATTTCATAGTTCTCACACATAAAATTATAATCAGCATACAATAATCGATCGGAGAGAAAAAAAACACAAAACAAATATATTTTATGAAACTTTAAAATTAACTGTAAGCGAAACTCCAATCATAATAACAATTATATTTATATCGGAAACAAAATTTTCACCACACACGTAATAATAAATAGGAAAGTGGCATTTTATTATAAAAAATAAGCCAGAGTATTAATTGAATAAAAAAATGACTTACACTGACCACTACAAAGAATACCTGAAAATTAAAAGTATCTACAACGCTAGTTAGTACCACGATATAATTACCTCACTATTTATCGTTGTTGGAGAAATGTAGCTTTGTTCACACAACATTGACGGTTCTTTCCGAATCGTGTCGATATTTCTTATATTTCTGCATTTTACAATGCAAGAATTTATCGAAGTACGAGTAAGTTAATTAAAACTAAATGTATTCGTTAATCTATTAGAAAAGTGAAATAAATTTACCGTTGTTTTGATTGCTTCTAGTTTAATATTATTTTCCTTTTCTATATGTATTTCATGTTTATTTGCTTTGAGCTTCAAATGCTAGAAGGGGAGCGCATATATATGTATTTTTACATACCTTGACATTGGGCGGGAAATGCCAGCACGGAAGCAATATTTTTCATGCAATAACACTTCTAAATTAACTTAATTAACTGATAATCTAACGAAACGATATTTATTTCATAATAATTGTTAGTAGAATCAACAGCTAAAACGGGTGTTCACATGATTTTCATTGTAAGTGAAACAAATAAAAGAAAAGTAAACCAGTAGTAAAGTATACCAAACGATCCTCTGTCAAGGGCAAATACTAAACAAGCAAATACTAAAGTCCTTTGAATATTGATATCAAAAGAGTAATTAGTTAAGTTAATTTGAAAGGTCGATATTTTAATACAATTTATATTTATTAGATAAGAAAGCGGAACCAACGTCGGGCTCGAAAATGCCTAGGCCTGAGAAAAAAACAAGATAATACTTTGGTGACTCTTTTATGGCGTGCACAAAGAAACGCTGGTTTGCTTATGAATCCCATCACGGGTGGCATACACTGGCTGGCTCATGTTGCAGGAGCTATATTCTTTGTCGCTACCTGTATGCAAGCAGTAGAATTGATTCTTGCCAAGGACGATGCTAAACGCCTGTTCGAATGTTTTAGCGTTCTCTCGTTTTGTGGTATGGGAATGATCAAGTTGTTCTCTTTGCTACGTGATGGTAAGCAATGGCGTAATTTACTAAACGAAGCTGCAGAACTAGAACTAGAAGAATTAAAAGAAGAAAGGAATCCTTCATCCGTCGAATACGAGTCTGACAATGAAAAGGATTTCGCTGTATCAAAGTACATTAAACGTTACAGCAAATCGTTTAATTTCACATTTTCACTTTTAGCCAGAATTTACAGTTTTACAGCAGTAATATTCATCGTGTCACCTTTTATTCAGTACGCACTGTGGCAATTGAAAGGTCAAAGAACTGATTACCCACATATTCTACCAATATGGGCGCCGCTGGCAGATATAAGTATATTTGGGTACATATTGAACATTGTGCTGGAGACTATAGCGGCAGTGTATTGTGTATGTGTACATATTGCCTTCGACCTTACTATAGTGGGTCTTATGATTTTCGTACACGGCCAGTTCTCTTTGCTTCATGCTAAAAGCGAACGAATAGCCGGTAGCGGAAAAGAATGTAGTATTTGCAAGGCGAGAGATCAGCGGGCACACATGAGAATCAAAAATTGTCATCGCTTCCACATTGTACTTGTGAAGTAAGTATTGTTTTCAAATCTGGTAACAATTCACGTAACTTAAAATGCGTATTAGTTGTTTAGGTAACTAAACACTTGAAGAATTTATAAATAAGCGTAATAGTTTTTCTCTGAGTTACTACCTTACAATGACAAACTAGTGCCTTAAATATTTCTGAAAATAATGAATAACTCTCGTAATATAATTGTTATTGCAGCTTATTAAAGCAGCTTAATCAACTGACGAGGAATATTTTGGGCTTCTACTTCTGGGTAGCGACGGTCACATTGTGCTCCGTAGCGGTCCAACTTAAGTCTGTACGTACACAAAAAAATACTGTATTTAATTTGAAAACTTATTACAAGCTATTGTTCTTGAATCAATAAATAGTAGGATTAAGTTTAATGTTCAAACTGCTTATAATAAAAGTGAGTCTGTGGTTAATCTGATAGTCATGAATTGTTCAAAATCTGGTTAGCATCATGCTGGAACGTAAATATGGATTTTGAAAGAAAAGAAACTTACTGCAAATGGTAGGCCAAAATACAATGACCTGCAATTTCCTCACCATTTTCAGTTATCTTTAACTTTTTACTAGTTGCCTTTACACTGTACAGTAGAGATATTAATTTACTAAGGAACGATGTCAGATTCAATCGTCATCGATTTTGATTTATTCATCACACTTTGTTGCAGGATTTGAGTACGACACAACTGATATCTTTGCTGCAATACCTGGGCGCCACACTCACACAATTATTTCTTTATTGTAACTACGGCGACGCGGTTTTAAGTGTGGTATGATCATAAGATAAATTAGTAAAGTTTTACTTTTAATGCATGTCATGTAACAAAATCTCAAAAAGATGTTAGTGGTGTAGGACACGACACATTACCATGACTATCTAAAAATATTAGGTTTTATTTCCCTATCCCTCGCGATTTTTTTCGGGATAAAATGTACCCAGTGTCGTTTTCTGTATCCCTGACAATATTTGTGCAAAATTTCATTATTATGTGTTGACTAGTATACGCGTGGAAGCGTTTTTTTTTCTTCTAGCTCTACAGTCCTTTGTGGGCCTTGGCTTGATCAAGCAATTTTTTCCACGTCGGCCTGTGCGTGGCCACAGTTCTCCAGTTCGCTATCCCAACCGCGTTACAAAAGCGCGGAAGCGTTACAAACTAAAAAACTCATTCGCATTTATAATATTAGTTAGGATATTCAATTTAATAAGGTGTCAATACTTAAATGATAGGATTTAAAATAGCATTATAAGGGACAAATGTGGCTTAAAAGTGGATGTTGTTACTAGAATTGAGAAAGGTATGCTTCGGTGGTTCGGGCATGTAGAGAGAATATCGAAAAAAATTTATGTAGGGAAAGTGAGTGGCAGTGTTGGTAGGGGTCGCCCTAGGAGAACTTATATCGATCAGATTAGTGGCTTACTAAAAAAGGGCGATATAAGGAGCACCCATAACCGACGAGCATGTATGCGTAGATGTATGAATGTAGAAGAAGCGAGAGAGGTGTGCCAGGATCGCGCCAAATGGAAATCCATGATCTCTGCCTACCCCTCTGGGTTACGGGCGTGAGCGCATATTTATTTATTCAATACTTAACTTGTTTAATAGGATATCCCTCAGAAGTCGAGCGTTCACACCATTGAACCCACTTTTAAGTGGTGGTGAACGCTCGACTGGAAAGAATAGACTAGCATACCAGAAGTATATCTAAAGATATGCTTCTGGTATGCTAGTCTATTCTTTCCAATACTTGGATCGCGCAATATGAACTAATATACTTTTAAGAGCGCAGTCGGTGTGGGCAGAGGCCCTCAGGGCTCGGCGTGGTGGTGTCTCAGTCCCCGCATACGCAAGGAGCTGCTTCTCCTGATGATGGGCATGTCGCACCGCTACCAGCTGCACGCGGGACCGTTCTTTTCACTCAATTTGCCCTCATTTATACAGGTAATAATAATGTTTACAATAATATATGTTTTGTTACATTAAATACTGGACGACTAAATATATAGACTTACACGACGCTCAGTTCGGGTTCAGATCTGGTATATCAAAGGAATCTGCTTGACTATGTTTAAAGCACACCGTCCAGTACTACACGGATAGAAAAACGCCAGTTTTCGCATGCTTTCTGGATCTGTCGAAGGCATTCGATCTTTTTTCCTACGAGAGGCTTTGGGAAGAAACAGACGTGCCCGGTGAATTGATTTGTATCCTGAAATACTTGTATGGTAATCAGGTGAATCAGGTAAGATGGAATGGGAGTCTATCGTCTGAGTATACTATGGAGTGTGGAGTCAGACAGGGCGGCCTGACATCCCCTGGCCAGCTATCTGAATGATCTGATCGAGGAACTCAGCAGCACCGGAAATGGATGCTCGGTCGATGGAGTATCAGTTCAATAATATCAGCTATGCCGAT
>JWHW01031249.1:110349-130241 GCA_000931545.1 Papilio glaucus | reverse complement strand
GGAATGGGTTGCATGGATCAGATCTTTTCTTTACTTATGGTCACAGAAAAGTTTCTGGCTGTAAACCAAAAAAATTTCTGCGCCTTCGTAGACTTAGAAAAGTCCTACGACAAACTTAAAAGAGATGATCTGTGGTCAACTTTAGTTGAGTTTGGATTGAACAGTGACCTTATACAAGCATTAAAGTCTCTTAATAAAGATCCTACCGCTTGTGTTAGGATTAACGGGGCTTACTAAGACTGGTTTAGTCTAATCAATAAAGGAGTAAGACAGTGCTACGTAGCATCCCCGTGGCTGTTCAATCTCTTTATGGATGATAGTTTGAAAGCTTTGAAACACGACGAGTGTGGATTAAGAATGGGTGAACTAGTTGTAAAATGTCTCTTGTACGCCCATGACCAATCCCTGTTTACATCATCGGCGGAGGACTTTCAACTTATGCTGAATGTAGTGAATGATTCATTAGAAGGTAAAGGCATATATAATAGCATAAAAATATAGATAAGGCGAAAGTAATGGTGTTTAAAAGAGAACAAAGTAAGACAATAATTGAAATAAATGTTAACGGTAAAGAAGCGGAACAGGTGGAAGAGTTCGTGTATTTGGGGTGTATGTTTAGCAGAGATGGCAAACATGTTAAAGATTTTGAACGACGAGTGAATGCAGGAAATGGAAATGAATGGGGCTATAGGTACAGTAGTGAGGAATCAGAATGTCTCTATGAAGGCTCGTCTGGAAATACACAATTCTGTACTAGTCCCTACTTTTATGTATGGAAGTGAGAGCTGCGTTTGGCAGGGAAAGCATGCTAATAGAGTTAATGCCGTTGAGATGCAATCCTTAAGAAGTACGTTAGGCGTGACATTGAATGATAGGATTAAAATACCATTATAAGGGAAAAGTTTGGCTTAAAAGTGGTGGTTGTGACTAGAATTAAGAAAGGTATGCTTCGATGGTTCGGGCATGTTGAAAGGATGAATGAAGAGAGAATAACGAAGCAAATTTATGTAGCAAAAGTGAGTGGCAGTGTTAGTAGGGGACGCCTTGGGAGAACATATATCGATCAAATTAGTGGCTTACTAAAAAAGGGCGATATAAGAAGCGCCCATAACCGACAAGCATGTATGCATAGATGTATGAATGTAGAAGCGAGAGAGGTGTGCCAGGATCGCGACAAATCGAAATCCATGATCTCTGCCTACCCCTCTGGGTTACGGGCACAGATTTATTTATTTATTTAATTTTGGACCTGTTCTATTTGCATACATTTACAAACAGACTTCGAAATGTTGTGAACACATTCATAAGAGTGACCTATTATACCTATTTCACTGTTGTTAATGTTTTTTGCACTTTTATTGTATGGAGAATATATGAGCATACACATAGTTTTCCAATATTAATAATGATACTATTGTCGTGTGCCCACTTGGTTTTGCTGTCAAAATCAGAAGACACTATTAACATATATATTAAACTCAGTCGCGCCAAAAACTGAGCCGGTCGGGACACCTAAACTGACGCTAGCCTCGTCTCCTTTGACACCATCATAACCTGTAGTGTTTTATGTTTAAGATAATTATTGAAAAAGTTATTTGTAATGCCACACTCACTCATGGCTTGTCCTAATATATTATGATCCAAAGTTTCAAAGGCTTTTTTATAATAAATGAACAGTGCTACACAACCTGCTTTGCACCATTTAGATGTTCTTTAATTGTATGCACAAACCTCGTAAGCGCGGTGTTCGTATTTCAATCGGGAACCATGTTGGCATTCTGGCAATATTTTGTTATGCTCTAAGAACGAACTAATCTGCCCCACCACTACATTTTCAACGATCTTATTGACAAGTGAGCGCATGGCGATGGGGCGGTAATCACCGTAATCTAAGTGCGATGCATTTTTGTAAATAGGACGAATTATTGAGTTTTTCAATAAATAGGTCGATACAGGAGCGCTCGCGCCGGCCGTCCGCCACCGCCTCGCGGATCGCTTGTGTCGCCGGCAGCGCGAGTCTGAAGCCGCGCTCGCATATCATGTTTGTGTAGTTGGCGTTTACCTTGTTATGTAATCAATGTTTGTATCTCCTAATATAATAGCATTGTCTGTGTCTGTGACGCTTTTTTTTCTTCAGAATTAACTCCAGTTCTGCAATAAATTTATTTTTATTTATGTTCGGTGGCTTATACAAACATAGATTATGAATAATTTTGGTGTTGAATTTTATTTTTGCGTAAATAACTTCCGCCGTAGTAGTGTCTAATGCTTCTGAAACATTGATGTTTTCCTTGATATAAATTATAAGCCCTCCTCCTCTAATATTTGCATTCTATAGTTTGATACATTTCGCATTACTATAAATCAAGGAGTTAATATCGCTTGTTACATTACATAGTGAATGGAATTTTGTTAGTGGGTAGTTAAGTGCAAATGTCACGTGGCCGTATTAATCTTAGCCGCAACTTCATCTTTATCGCTTTCATTGCGTATTTTGTAAATAGATTTTTCTGAATCATTTTTTCTCACCAGTATGTAACCATTTTGAACCCATATAGTATTTACATTTACATTTCAGTTGAAGTTTCGTCTCGCAAAGTAACTGCCATTTATATTTAGTGAGATCTTCGTTGATGTAAATCATATTTAAATTGCTATTATTATACAAGAGTGAATTAGTGATTTTAGATTTGCGAGTCGATAATCATTGATCACGCGCTGTTTTCGTGCGCAGCGTAACTAATACCGTAGATTTAAATCGCGGTAAATAAGGGGTATTTACCATTGTGTGTCGCTATTTAGCAAAAATACTACAACACTGTTTCTTTCTGAGCTTATAAATTTCTAACATATTTTTTTGACAAAAACAAACAAAAGTGTACCTCTAAGTTTAATTTATTAATATCTTTCTCCTATGGTTATCCTCCGAGGTTTTAACTATTTTTATATAATAATAAAAAAATAATATTCATTTTTTGGCTGCGGCACGGTTTGTGCAGATAATTATGTTTCAAATGTTAGTTTTCGAAATAATGCAACAGCACCATCTAGTTACTAATGCGTATACTATTATGTTTATTAAAGTGTGATTTTATAAACATAGATTAACTTTACGTCTAAATACTAAATTAAATTGTATTTTTTTATTAACTGTCTCTCCAAAGTTTGAATGTTTCTTTTATGATTTTGTAATTTTATTCATATTTTTTTTTGTTTGTAACAAAAACACGGAATTACACAAATCTAAACAATTCAATTTTATATTGTGTTTAATTTTTCGGTTCCATCCATAGCATGCGAAGATTCAAAGAAATAGTCGCAAAAACTGCAAATATGTGTGTGAGTGAACATATTGAAATTCATTATTCAACGATGTATTGGATGATTATAGTGGAAGGTGGCATACGAGCAAGCGGTTCACCAGATATCAAGTGACCTCTACCGATAGGCATCTGCAATAAGCAAATGAGTTGCAGATGCATTGCCATCTTTAATAGACAGAGGAGGAGATAGATAGAAAATGGTTTATTCCCTCTCCTGTTCATCCCCATCCACCGTCAAGTCCTTTTCCCTTCCCATCCTTTCCTCATTAGCAAAAAAATTGCAAGGATAGATAGGGGAAGAGAACTACAATTAGGCCTCCGGCACATCACTCATCAGACGAAACGCAGAATACTCATTTCACGCCTGTCTTCTGTGAGGTCGCGGTATTTCACCGGTCGAGCCGACCCGTTCGTGCGGCAAACGTTGTTGTTGCGAGCTCTACCACTTTTAAAAATGTATGAAATTCAAAAGCATTCACTTACCGGTCGTTCCATGATAATCTATTTCCCGAAGTTCCACCAAGAAGATACGATAATCAAAAATTTCGATAATGTTCTACGTACCTCTTGCAACTTAAGTGGAGTGTCGAAGGAGCCGGTGATGGCCGGCACCAGAGTGCCCAGGTATCGACTGTTGAGAGTGAATCTATCGACGAGCTGGGGCCAGCGCGCGCGCACGTCGTCCCACACTAGCGCCGCGCCCATCGGGTTGGAGCTTATGAACTGAACCACGTTTAGATAGTCCTGACTGCGGACATTGGATTCATCCCACGCTAATGTTAGATATCTAAAAAATAAAATGGAAATTTATCAAACTAATTACATAATAGTTCAGTATTGACACTTGGCAATACAATTATGTAGTGATGTGAATCAACAAATCGAAAACTAGATTTGCCCTTTCTTAACATAAATCGAAAAAAAATTATAATTTTAGATGTGTAAATTGTATGACTGTAGAAAGCATAGTGATACAATGCACAGTTTTTGTGGTAGAAATATAATACACATACTTTCCTCTTGTAAAAGACGGAATGTAAAGGACAATAAGGCGGCCATGAATAAACTTAATTTATTTTTGTACATCCCACAGAGAAATAAAGTTTATTTATTGACATTTACATTTATTTCTTTTTAACATTAAAGGCTTGATAAAGGATTTAAAATATATGACGTTCGAAAACGTATTTTATTTCTTTGTTTAAAAGGTTCACAAATTGGATGATACATAAAATTGTATGTAAAATCAAATTTAAATTTTATGAATAACAGTACATCAAAAAAAAAGTAAACACAGCGTGCAATTAACAGAAGAAAGAACAGTATTACCAGAAGAAATACTATATTACATGGAAAAAGGTAATGATAATAATAAGTGAACTAGCGCTTGCACAATCCCATCCGATATTAAGCGGCGACGCGGTCTTAATAGTACTCACTAACTTAGCATCAGCCTATTCTCTCTTATTTTGAACGTCATATTTGGAAGGAAACAATAACGCCGCCAACTTGTTCAAATCCTTCGCCGTATACACAATAAACGACGATTATAATCACGATATATGCGAAATTAAAGTTCAGTAACAAATTTTCTTCATGAATGACACCTGTATAAGCGTTTTTATTACCTTTGCAATATGGTAGAGTCCAGCGGCGCCGCCAACGCATGTCTCAACTTGGCAAGTTCTTGAACGTCATCTTCTTTCAAATAAATTTGCCACAATTTATCCCAATCCGATTGCGTCGCTGATCTCATGCCTGATAAGAGAAAAATATTCTTTTTAATGTCAAGTATATCGTAATTTTCATTAGCGATCAAGAAACGCATGACGGGACGGGGCGTCATGCGTTTCCATGACTAATACCATTCCATGATTAAGCAAAAAAAATAATTTAGAATAGGAAAACCCATGAAAGTGGAAGGAATTTCATTGGAGTAGGTTTCCATATCCAGGTACCTTCTATAGCACATTCATTTACGATTTGGGACTCAAAATAGAAAATTATTACCATAATAATAAACGAAGTCCCTCAAGTCGGGGTCGATGACAACAGCATCAGGCGTCCCGTGGCTGTTCAGACTGCTCAAGAACAGACTCCTGACTTTAGCTTCCGCATCAGGCAGGCGAAAACTGGCAGCCAAAGACAATATCCTTGTACGCAGGAGTCTGTAAATTTGATTTATAGATAAAAAAGTAAAAAAAAAAACAATGTGGTTTGATAGCTAACAGTGAAAACGCTTCCGCTTTTGTTATAAAATAATAGAAAGGTAAAAGGATTTGGGAGGTGAACAAGGAATGGATAGGAAATGGAAATATCCTTTTTTTCAGTATATCCTCTCTACATTAAAGATACGCATCTTCAATCTGATTGTCGCGGATATTGATGGCTATAAAAAATATGATTGTTTACGATGCGAGATATATTTAAAATATCTTATCATGTGAATTTCATACCAATTAATGCTTAATATTAAAATAAAATCAAAGTACTAGCTTTATTTAACTAACCCTTCTATGACAGTTAAATTAGCTTTCGTCCATGTTTGCTCCCGATACAGTGGCTCGACTAAATTTTGAACGTAGCTCTGAAAAAAATATTTCTGAAATGTGAGTCATGAATAAAATATTTAAGTCCCTTATTATTTTTATCTCCTCCATCGATAAAACACTATTTATGGTTCTCATTGACATGATGACTATTGCACAAGGAAGAGGATCTTGTAACCTTGATATCACTCCGTACAATATATAATGGAGTATTCCATTATACCTAGTAGTAGAAGAAAAAGAAAAGTTTGTTTATGGTATTATCAAACGATACACTGAGGCAACTTTTGGAATCAGCGCTAGACCTCACAATTTGGAGTCTCTTAGAGCATATCTGGTTGAAGTAGATATAAAGAAATAGATATGAATATGGTGTGTGCTGCCATCGATGACTGGCCGCGTCGATTAAGGGCATGTATTCGAAATCGGGGAGGGCATTTCGAATAATTTAAATAAAATTGTATTCTACATTTAATTACCCTTCATTTCATATATTACATTAAAAGTGTGACAGGCCTTATGACCCGTCTAAGTATATTGTACAGTTATTTTTATCTAAGCATTCAGAAAATAGACATTTATAGCAGAATCTTGTTGGTTATTGACTTTCTGATTTTGGCGCTCTACAAAAAATTACTTTACCTGCAAGTGGTCATGACTTTCAGAATTTAGCAGGCGAGAAGACAGTTGTGTGAATATAGAGGCTACGGTATCCCAAGGTACGTACTCCCTCTCCTCTTTTAAGTAAGTAGTCAGGTTCAATGCCAGTTCGTAAGGCACTACACGCGCTTCAGCTAACGCGAACGCATCGTTGATAAGATGAGCTCTATCAGATATAGTCAGCTGTAACATGCACGTAGCTCAATTTATATTTTACTTACCAAATTGTGATAATCATGTTCACAAGAAATAAAATAAGCATGTAGCCATTTAAAAAAATACTTCATCAACAAGAAATAACATTAATTGATAAACGACTTCATTTTATTTATTTCATAGATAAAAAAAAAACTTTAAAATGGGTATTTGAATTTTTACTATTTTCCACAACTACAACATTTTTTTTTAAATTATAATTTACTATATTATTGCTAAGAAAGTAATGCAGACGTATAAAACGCAATAACCATGACATGCATCTTAATCTCCATAAAAAAAATTACCTATACTTAATACAATAGGAAATTAATATGCTATAAACAATTTACCGCTGACAAGATGGAAAAGATCATATAATAAATGTAATTGACAACTTTATTGTTAGCTTCAATGATTACTGAATAAAACAACTGAATGTAAGACTACCACATGAGTCTAAAGTTGAAAAAAATATCAATTGATGAAGATAATATAATACGATTGAAGAGGACCAATGCATGTTGTGAGACAGCTATGTACTTTAAATAATCCAAGTTATTTGTGGAATTACCTGTTCAGATTTAGTTTTCAACTGATGTACTAGGCTCTCCCAAATATTGATCGGGTAGTTCACCCTATAATAGCCCACTTGATTGTTATTTATTTTAAGCCAATGTTCTCCTTCCTTCAGATGAAGCTTGACTACAAACAAAAATAACAGTGTATATGTCAGTGTCATACCCACTATGGTGGGTATAATTATGATTATTATATAATAATTATCTTCTATTCTAATACTGAAAAGAAATAACGCAAGCAAAATCAATCAGTTCGCAATTTGACATAAACATTATCTGTGGAGATATAACGCGTTAAATTGTGAATCATTTGTTCAGTTCACAATTTGCTGCTAATTTAGTCTAGTCCGATTATAAATTGACGAAGTTCACAGTCTGTCATATTTAAAAGTACATAATTTCAAAAGTCAATTATACATTTATATTATGAACTGGTCTTTGCGTTTAGATGTAAATTGGTACTGTTACCCGTCCCATGCATAACACAAACTTTATATGGATACCGATGAAAAGCAATGCGGCATTGTTTGTACGTAAAATAAGCTAAATCCATATAGCGTTGCAGCTTGCCTAATTATTAAGAGTCCACCGCTGCCCATGAACACTCACATTAGTAGAGGAGTTTGATGCACATAATAAGATGCATATTAAATTTATATTAGTATATAGGTTAAAAGTTTAAATACATATAAATTATTATAGTACAATATATTATAATAACGTCATACTCTAAGTACACACTTCAGAGTGTGGACATTGATAAAAAAAATATATGTCTTAAAATATTTACAGACGACGATACTTTTGCTTGTGATGTTTGATTGAACATGAGTTATTAGAAGACATGACATGTTATAAATAAAATAACAAAGTTACCATTATCGTCCTTATCGCCAAACCATAGTACTTTTTGATATTTCTCCTTATTTGTTGTATATGTGATGGGCACAAACCATCTGTAACTAAATTATAAAATGATATTCATTTATGTCATTATATAAATATATTTGTAAGTTTGATTTTTGTTTACAAAGTGGAAATAAAATTACTGATGTGAAAATTACTGTCACTATTCTAAAAGCGTGGGTCGCTTTGTATGACATTTTTAAACTAACTCTTCGTTTCGTAACCAATAGATCTGGGTCCGATTCCCAGTTCGGACTATCCTAATTATTTTTTCGATTATCGAAAATTATCCACAGAGTACGTGTTCCCTTTTATTTATTTATTCTTTTTAAAAAACACATAAGGACTGACGACAGAAGTGCGACAATAGTTTAATAATAATAAAAAAAAAAACCTTATATCTTAGCAATAAAATAAAAAAACAACAAAAAAAAATGAAAAAAAAATCGTCGAAACTTTTCCAAATTCAAACAACTTCCGATCGCCTCGCCCGATCATTCTTTTCGTAACGCTCTCGTCGCGCATTCACCGGCTAACGCCCTAAGTCAACCGTGCCCAAAGAAGTTTTCACTTAAAAAATGTCATACAAAATACCCCAAGCTTTTAGAATAGTGACATTAATTTTCTCATCAGTAATTTTATTCTTATTATAATTTAGTTTTCGCTTTTTTGTTTGATTTGCTTTAAAACAATTTTTCCTAGTTGTTGTGTGTTAACTATGTAGCGGCCTAATAGATGTCGCCAATGTCAACTAAAAACAAAAGATTTTGAATTTATGAATTCTGGCGAATCTAATAAGGATAATCGAATTATTTCATTGCCATGGGTCTTCAACTAGTGTGCAAAGTTTAATTAAAATCTGATCATTCAAATTGGGGTAAAATCACGTTCAAAGATTGTGTTACATTCATACAGGTGAAACTAATAAGCATTTTGAAAATACTAGCAAACCCAGCAAATGATGTTATGCTGCTCTCGGGTTACAGGCCGCGTCCAATTGTGAAGGTATCCCATCCGGGGACCCAATCAAACACAAACGCAATTTCAATAAAATCAGTCCAGCGGTTTCGAAGGTGTAGTGGTAGAGCCCGCAACATCTGTATCGGTGAAATACCACGACCTCATGGAAGACAGGCGTGAGGGAGAAATATGTTTCTACGTTTCGTCTGATGAGTGAAGTGCCGTAGGTCCAATTTCACTCCTCTTTCCCTTTCCATCGTATCGTAAAAGGGAGTATCGTTTTTCCCCACCTCTGTCCCATAAAGGTTGGCAATGCATCTGTTACTCAAATGCTTGTTATGCTCATATGTCCAGGAGTAGGGGTCACTTAACATCTAGTGAACCACACTCGTTTCTCACCTTTTTCTCATTAAAAAAAATCTAAAATTTATGGTCACTGTAGCCAAGAATACTTACTTAAACTGTGAATCATTCTTTTGTACTGCATTGGGATCAAGCAGAAACCGTGTCTGTGTAACAATGTAGGTATTGGGTTCTTCACTGGGCTTCACATTTAAAATTGGATAACCCATTTGTTTTATCCATGTATCCATAATATAACTGAAAATAATAACAACGAATTAATAAATATAAACAAGAAGTTGCGGATGTCTATGAACCTAACATCAGGTGACCCACTTGCTTATTTGCCACCTTCTACCATAAAAAAGATAATGTAGGTGTATTATAAAATCAAATTAACTAAATGAGAGGCATCTTGTACTCTTTACTGTGATGTGGTTGGTATACATACCAAATGGTTCAATTATTTTAGTAATAAAGTACTTACGAAAGATTTAAATCTGGATTATCCTTTTTAAAGTAAGGTTCCAAAGATGAGAGTAAGTCTTGTGTCACAGTATTACCATATTTATATTTCTTTAAATAATCAGATATTCCGCGCCGGAAGTTTTCCTCTCCAATGAAACCTTCAAACATTCTGAGTATTGAAGAGCCCTGATAAAAAATATACAAAGAATGGGTAAAATATTTAATATTATCTTCATATAACAAGTAACATTTAGAAAAAACATGATAAATATACAAATTACTTCCAGATTTTAATTTGTATATGTACATTTTCACATGCATCTATCCATTAACTGTAAAATATACTGTTAGATATAAGCCTCTCCTGAATATAGCAAATCTAATTAGTCTATTTTCATTAGTATCTATCAGCTTCCAGTTGTTTTCTTTAGTTCACAATTCAGTCATCCTGTTGAGGCAGATTTTATACCCAAAACCCAAAAGTTATTATCATTTGCAAATAATTGGTCAAAGTTACACCTTTAAATTATTCGATTTCTTATACTACTTTAAAATATATTGTTTGTTTACTTTATTATATGATATAGCATCGAAAATGGCAGTGATCTGATCTGGAGTCTCCACGGTCTGCAAAATAGGATGGCTCGACAGTTTGGCATCAGTCACTTGCTAGTGACTTTGCACTCTGTGCTCAGAGTGCAAAGTTTTTGTCAAGAACTGATCTAACTGAAACAAGGAAAAAACAAAGATTTATATTTTAAGGAATATCAATATACTGAAAAATATAGTATATTTTTGTTTTACCATAGTCCATGAAGGTTCAATAGCATTTAGAGCTTTTACTTGCATGTAAGAAGCAAAACCTTCATTAAGCCAAACTTCGTCCCACCACTTCATTGTTACTGGAAATATAAAGACGTTGTTTTTTAATAAAACATTGACAACTTATTAACCCTGAGATTAGCTGGTATTCGGGTTCAGTTTCGACCAGCAGCAAAATTATTTTCTTTCCTCCTAATTCTAGCTCGGTAGCCATTAAAACAAGACAGTGAGTTTACTTTAATGCATTTTCCCTAACAAATTAAAACTTGTAACCAGTACCAACTTTACTCCTGTAGATACAGGCAAGGGAAGTTTAGATGCTAGCCAAAATTGTTTAAAAGTACTGTACACCTATATAGAAAATTAGTAACATTTTAATATTTAATTTGATTCTTTGATTTTAATTTAATAGTGTTTAATTATTTTGGTGGTTTTTTACTTTTATCTTAGAATTTATCGGCTAAGTAATCATATTTGTATTCTGAATTTTATGAGAAATTTGGATTTAACAAATATATCACTAAATTATAACCTTACTTAGGTTACTTCTATTGTTACCTAACAGAAGGTTCAGTAGTTTTTGAGTTCTTTTCTTGTTATAATATTAATATTGATAAAGTAACCTATAATAATAAATACACATTATTACCTAAGTTGCCAAACCACATATGTGCTAACTCATGCGCTATTGTGTTTGCAACACTCATTTTGTTCTTGGAGGAAGCGGTTGCCTCATCCACAAGGAAGGATGTTTCTCTGTAGGTTATCAAGCCCCAGTGCTCAGTTGCTCCCGAAACATAGTCGGGAATTGCAATCATATCTGAAAAACAGAAGTATGGTTTGACTTATTTTGCAAATAACAAGTAACAGTACCAATATAGGGTAAAAACATTTGCATTTAAATTATTTTTTTATTGATACACATGGATGTAAACATTTTATTAGCTGAAAAATTGCATGAACTATCATGTATATATCTTATGTGTAACCATAAAGTTATAAAAATTATATGTAACTCACTTAATTCTACATACTTTTTCCCTTTATAAGAAATAAACTTTGTAATGATTTTTAATTATGGCTATACTTACCTAGCTTTGGCAGTGGGAATGGCACTTCGTAGTACTTTATATAAAACTGCGTCGCTCTCGCGCCAATGTCTTGTGCAAAATCAATTTTGTGCATTTGATTTTTTTGAGCAAAACTACGTAATTTGAAGTTGTTTCCAATTCCTTTAGCATCTATGTCAGTTTCCTTAAAATCAAAATCACACACAACAAAACAAGCCAAGTAGGTGGACATTGGGACACTGGTTGCAAATGTCACAGCTTCCATGTTTTTATCTTCACAATTTGTTTTAGATACTTCCTGTAACAATATAAATGAATAAATAAGAGGAATAATAGAAAGACGGACATCTGCTTAATAGATAATGGTTACAGTTAATTTCAATATAGGACAATGATTTTTTATATTAATGTGAATTGAAATTTAAGTATTAACTTTGCCAGCATTTCACATTGGGATGGCAGACACTTCAGTACACCCCATGACCTTAAGTGTGCTTGAAATATTGTGAACATAGACATTAAATAAATAATGTAAAATCTGTAAAATTAGTTTAATTTCAGTTTAATAAAGTATTTTTAATTTGCATGTTATGACCCTATTTTTTGCATTTTCTATCCACATGACCAAACAAAGTAATGCAAACACAACTTTGAGCTAAAATTTCAAGCAAACATTTACACATTGGGCATCAGAATAATGTATCTAAAAATATGATATATTAATTTGTCATTATTAATTCTATGCCGAGCCCTTTGAAAGTAGTGATTTAATTTGTTAAGAATGCAACTCATATCCAAGGCTTTTCTTGTCTCATACAAATATTTTAATAATTCTGATACATTTTTATCTATGTAAAAATTTAATTTTCTTACATTCATGTTTGACAGAGCTACATAAGATATTGGCTTCACCAATGTAATATCATAAGTTGCTTTGAAGTTAGGCTCATCAAAACAAGGGAAAGCTTGCCGAGCATAAGTTGGTTGAAATTTGCTGGCCACCATACTCCTGGAAAAAATGCATATTTCAAAATAAATTCAACATTCTTAATTATTTTTACATACATACTAATACTGATACTGTCTGAAGATATATTGATATAAAAAGGCATTTACCATTCCTCATATACTAAAATATTTAAAAAAAAAAATGTTAATTACCTCATATCTTTCAAATGAGATAAATACAACCCAACAATATTACGAGTCAAGTCACCAGAGAAATTGATATGAATATTGTAAGTACCAGAACTTATTACATTCTTGAAAAGAATAACCAGTTGTTCCAAATGTTTAACTTCTACCCATTTCTCTATCGCCAATTCCTGTCCATTTTTATAAACCTTTACAGACTCTATATTTAAAAACTTTGTATGTAAATTTATATGATTCCGTTCATGTTTTGCAACAACATCAATTTTTACATTCCCTTGGAAAACCCCAGTATTAAGGTTGGGACTAAGAAGTAGCCTGTAGTGAGCTGGACGGACTAGTAGAGACAGTCTTTCAGTTAGGGCAGCAATAGGTAAATCTTCCATTATTTCTGTTTTGTTATAATTCTGTTTTTGGTAACAAAACGATACCCGGTTCAATTTTAAAATGGATCGCAATGCAAGAGATCTCGATAACATCGATATACAGAAAAGCCCATTTATAGCAACTATTTAACATTTAAGTATGTTTATAAAATATTCCAATGTGATTTTAATCACGATATTAAATCACTGGATCTGTTATTATCATTATATATAATCAAATATAACGTTATGTTATGGTGTAAATATCGCAGTGATAGACATTGGACATAGGTGACAGACTGTTGTTGTTTTTATTCGCTCGAGAGAGTAGGCAAGGGAACTAAGTCATACAGCCTAAGGTGACACACTGACACTGACAGATGAAAAGCCAAGACAAGACAGCATCCATAGAGTACCTATTTATTATTGATAATCCTTGTTTGTCTTAAACGAACAAGAACTCATAGGTTATAGGTTTACAAATTATACAATTTCATTTATCTTTTAGTCTCCAAAATGGAGTGATAGAGTGTTAAATATATATATTTTTGTTATTAAATAAGTATATTTATTTTAAACTAGCTGTTGCCTGCGACTTCGTCCGCGTGGAATCAAATAAAGCATATTAATCACTTCGCAGAATAAAAGTTTATAATCGTATTTTTATGCTTTTACCGTACAAAATAAAGCATTAGTATCAAAATTATTTATATTACAAACAATTTAATTTTGTTTATCTGTATAGAACTACATTTCACCCGGTGTTGATGCTATTCAATTTTTAAATGAAAAAAGTGGTAAATTAATAAAAAAAAAATATTTAAGCTTATTATAAGTACAACATTACCTATAAAAAGTGTAGATTCCATTGCAACCAAAAAATTTCGACGTTTACTTTATTTTTATTCATGCTTGTGATGTTCAATGTACAGCGCGCATGCAATACGTTCGTTAAAAGAAGTTTTTAACTTTCTTTGTAAATGACACATAATTCATTTATAATAAGTGAAAGTCAATCTTACTGAAGAGCATTCGTGGTTTGTTTTATTATTTCATTGGTTATGTGTGCTAACAATTACCACGTAAAATTAAATAAATGTTTAGAATTGTAATACTTATGTTTTATAACTAAACTATTGATACTTTTTGTTTTATTGCAGTTGCGTAGGCGTAAATTCGACTCATTAGTGCACAAGGAAACATAAAATAAATTATAGCAATCGTAATACATTACACTTGGTTTAATCAAAAATACTACTAAAATTCACAGTGTTCTATTTATTTTCAGATTATTTTGACAAACGTTAAACGTTAAAGCTAAAACTCAGACCAAGGTAATTCGTTATCCAATCAGTTAAGATTGTCCAAAATTTGTAACATGATGTCGTAGAAGTTGGAGCCTGTCGTGAGTACGACTTAAATTGTCTATGACTATGATAAAACAGTTAAAGTTAACTTACCCGCCATTTTTAAGTGTGCTAGCGTAAAACCCAACAATTTTGTTATCCAGTTTTCCTGAGAATTTAATGGAAAGACGCACTTGTCCTTCTCTCAATGCATTTTGCAAATTAATATGCAATATTTCACCATATAGTACAAATGGGACAGAATTCTCATTGATTTGGTTTTCATGGTCTCTTAAGGTTACGTAATGTATTAGTAATTCCTTGGTGTGCATAATTATTGCTTTGGTCGGTTTTACAACTTGTAGAAGGATCGAAACATTTCCTTCGAATGTTTTATTGTAAATATTTGGAGCCAAATATAATTTGTAATTTAAAGGTTTGACGTTTCTCGGCAGTCTATCGTTTTCATTCTGCAAAATGAAAAAAAAACAAGTAAGAATTATTATTAGATAATAATATGAATGTAGTTATTATATTTTCTTCGGTAAGAATCATAGTATGATTCTTACTAAAGAGAATGTAATAATGTCAATAAAAAATACGTCAAAAAAAAAGTTCTTTAAATAAACTATACGTCATTTACCATACATCAGGGTTGTCCAGCTATGACATTTGCCAGTTGACATTATTCTATATGGGATGACAATGAACTTTTTAGTGCGTTTAGTTTAGTGGCGGATCGTGCAATCGCCGTCCATCATAACGATTACTCTTTCGGCCAAAACTGGCTACTACTAATCAAAGAAAGAAATAATGAGATTCGATATTAATCACTTAATATAGTTTAAATGTGGCAAATAGTGTTATTCTATTCCTTTTTAATATAACACAAATCTTTGATATATCTCGTAAAATATATATCTCACAAGTCACGTAGAATGCCAGGCAATAAGAACTTACGAGGTATGTTTTTAAGGAAAATCAAGAAATGTGCCACAAAAGCAGTTTCTGTCCAAATTTCCTTTAGATGAGGTAAATTTAGAATATATTAGCAATAATATGTAGCATTTATCAATAATGTGATGCTGTGCAGTTATTTATTTCAATAAATTTAAGAACTACTAGTGATGTACCTATAAAACTATCGATAATTTTTAGTCCACAAGAGTAAAATGAATGATAGGCATTTAAAGTAGTTAATAAGTAACTAGTATTTTTTTAATATTCACAGATGCAAGGAATGGGTTAGATTAGCGTATGTTCAGATCGAGAAGTTGCACGAAGTGAGATATGTATGTGAAAAGCATTTTAAGAGTAACTAAACGGATTTTGCAGAGTAGTATAGTACATAAACGTTCCATGTGTTTTCATTGTCACATCCGCTGCCAGTCTCAGCTGCCATCTTTCATCAAAGCAAACAAGACACAAAGAAACGTGGAAAGATATAGGTATATGAAAATCAAACTCCCTTACAAATTTTACCATTACTTATGAAACTTAACACTTTCAAACACACTTTGCTTTCATTTCTTTGAACAGGTGACATGTATTTTTGTCACATTTTCAGAAAAGAGATAACCTTAAAGCTAAAAAGAAAATTCTAAGTGTATCGAGGACTTTACGTCAAATATATATATTTTTAATATGCGGTCACCTCATAACCCAGAAGAGCAGACAGAGCTCTCTCGCTGCTTTTACATCTATACATCTACGCATACATTCTCGTCGGTTAAGGGTACTTCTTATACCGCCCTTCTTTAGTATGTCACTAATCTGATCGATATAAGTTCTCCTTGTGCGTCCCCTGCCAACGCTGCCACTCACTTTTCCAGCATAAATTTGTTTTGTTATTTTCTCTTCATTCATCCTTTCAACATTTCCAAACCACCGAAACATACCTTTCTCAAATCTAGTCACAACATCCAATCTTAAACCGCACTTTTCCTTTATATTTTAATCCTATTCTTTTCTCATAAATTATGGAATTACCTACCTTAGCATCAACTTACTTTGAGTTTTAAAGGTTGTGGTGACATAATTTCTTTATCATTCACTAAATCGGCCGATTTCATAGCCTGTCGATGTCTGGGTGCGTGATTTTTCTTAGAAGCGAGTGCTACCGTCGAAACAAAGAGGCAGAATGTCGTAGTTGCTAAAATGACGATTACCTTGTGGTGCCATATCCAATCTAAGATGTTCATCTTCATCTGAAAACGATATTCATATTGTTTCATAGTGCAAATATCGTAAAATAAATTATACAAGGTATGTATTATTTAAAGTGGCGTAGTGATCCAAAGTGAGCCTTGGCCTCCGACAATAACAGACTCCACTTCCCCGATCCCGCGCCCTGTCCCACCAGTTCAGTTTAACCTGAAGCTTACACAGGTTCTTCAAGGACTAGGTAATTTTATGTATTTCTAACGCTTCCACTCTTACCAGAGTTGTTTACTTTAAGTGACAATATTAAAAATGCTCGAAGGTGATTATGGGAACCCTGAATAGTATTTTGCGTTATTAATAGAGTACCTGATTGATACCGTTGTTGATGTGTATTTTTTTGTTATTTGTTTCTTTTAATTTATATTATATTGTTTATTTTAATTTATATTTAGATACGAATATCCCAATAATCGTTTTTCTCACAAAAGAAGTAGAAAAACAATCGGACTGGAGACATCTGGACTCTAACCCGGGTTTTCATTGCCAGAAACGTATTTTCTAAAAATAAATTCTAGCTAGATCAATTTATCGCCCCCCAAAAACCTGTGCATGCTACATTTCATGAGAATCGTTGGAGCCGTTTTTGAGATTCAGATTATATATTTTTTATATTATACAAGAATTTCTCATTTAAAGGTATTACTTTATTTTAGGGATAAAATATCATAATATAAGATCACACTGATAAAACAACACATATGTATGTACAACCAATTATTCCCAAGGAGGGTTGGCGTCAGGCAGGCGGCCGGCCGTAAAAACTATAGCCAAAACCTATACAGTATGGACTACAATCATGCTGTGCCGACCCCACAAGAGTGGGAAAAGGGCAAGGAGATGATGACTTTATTTTAGGGATATAATTATTAAACTTAACTAAAATTACAAATACGAATATGAATTTGCTAGTTCGATTGTGCGTAACACCACGCGTAAACTATTCAACCAATCATCATAAAATGCACACATATTGGCACCTAGGGTAAGTTTTATCCCGAAAAAAAAAACTGATTTAGATCGCCATGATAATGTATGACACGACAGAACAGTAAGCGAGCTTTTGAACTTCTTCAATGGTGATATAAATGATTATGATAATATTAAAGTATTTATTTCACATCATCATACATGAATGATTCCATTTTATTGATTCTAGAGATACAGACCGGAAATTAAAAAAAAAAAGACTTGGGCAATAGTGACCATCGCGCTCTCAGAAACTTTCACTGTTTTTTTTCTTAACGTAGGTAAGTGATTAGAGCATTACTTTCTAAATAACTAGAACTTGAAGCCTCTATCCAATTACATACATAACTTTCAATATAAACAATTTATCTAAGAGTTACTATCCAGTTTTAATATCACAATAACAATAAACAGATAGAAGGACAAATGTCTTGGTTAGAGAAGAATTAAGAAGGGAAACAAGAACAATTCTATTTCTGTCTGTATAGTATTATAAAATTAAGGACCCCAATTACCCAATGGTTAAGGGTACGTAATGCGAAACATGCGAAACATGCACAAGATGGTCATGGGTTCACAAGTTTAAGCTTAATTGTAATGGTTAAATGAAATATAAGTAACTTATTTTTATGATTTTCTTTATTTATTAATATTTCATATATTATTTGCCAAAGGAGGGTTGGCGTCAGGCAGGCGACCAAACCAGTACGTACTACGGTCGCACTGTGCCGACCCAATATAACTAAGAAAAGGGCAGGGTGAAAAAAAAACAGATTTTGGAGGTCTTAACGGATTTTCAGTTCTTCACAGTTTGATGGATTATTTCCAACATATGGGTTTTGTGCTGACGTAATTTTACCTATAACCCTCCGAGGAAAAATACGAATTTAATGAAACCTTATTCTTTAAAATCAATCAAGTGTTTACACAAACATACATAATCGCGAAGAACAGTGAAATGCGCCATTATATAAATTGCAATGTAGGTATAAATAGTTATACCTACATTGCAATTTATATATAGATATATAAAGGTATTATGTGTACATACAATTTGGAAAATTTAAATAAATAAAAGCACGCATTTATCTGTGACTAATATTATAAAGATAATTGCCTGAAACAATTAAGGTATAGAGCGATAACATATGTTAATGTATTTTGCCTGATTTGCTATAACTCGTACCTTTGTCACTTATCACTTCGCAACTGTTGTTGCGAGTGACACGATGCAATACGGTGATATCGTTGCAAAATATTAAAGATTTTTCTTTAGATTCGAACAGTATTGTATTAAGACCTAAACTTAGCCCTGTGATAATGCTTCCCGAAGTTTACTTCTGGACACATTATCACAAAGCTTTGTTTGCCCAACTGTGACCTAGCAGACTCAATAAATTTTAAGTTCTACATCTATTTTATTTTAATGCCATTTGTGACGGTAAAAAATATTAAAAACATAATAAAACACTGTCGTTTTTACCCAGGATGATGATCATCGCCCGGATGATTTTAAATAATAAGGTTTTTAATGGCGAAAGAATTATTAAAATAGTTACAGATTCTATGCACTTTAAACAAATATATATTTTCTCATTGCAATATAATGTTAGATACACATATACAAAATAAATTAAAAAAATATAGCTCATGTTATCTTGCATAATGTAAGTTTCTAATGATATATCTCGTTAAAACAGAGAAACAAATATTTCCAGCATTAATATTAGTTTAGATAACTTACCTTTAAACGTTTGCCATTCAATTTTACTTTTGCCACAAAAAAGTCACAAGATCTCCGATTCCAACCGCGCACACGGATAATCTAGTCAGGCCTAAAGGTAGATAAATATAAAAATGTTCTTCATCTACCTTGCACTATTAGATATCAACTGAGGTTACTAAGTAAAAGAAACTACTGCAGGTTGCGACATTACTTCGCCGTTTCACTCGCGTACTACTTT
>JWHW01031249.1:99705-110166 GCA_000931545.1 Papilio glaucus | reverse complement strand
TCGATATAAGTTCTCCTAGGGCGTCCCCTACCAACACTGCCACTCACTTTTGCTACATAAATTTGTTTCGTTATTCTCTTTTCATTCATCCTTTTAACATGCCCGAACCACCGAAGCATACCTTTCTCAATTCTAATTACAACATCCACTTTTAAGCCACAATTTTCCCTTATAATGGTATTTTTAATCCTATCATTCAATGTCACGCCTAACATACTTCTTAAGGTTCGCATCTCAACGGCATTAACTCTACTACCATGCTTTTCCTGCCAAACCCAGCTCTCACTACCATTCATTAAAGCTCTCACTACCATCCATTTCATTTATTTGTTTCAAGCAATTGATTTCTATTCCAATCCGGCAAAAAGTTCGTCGAAACTGTTCTAAATTCAAATAAGCATGTGTTCTGACGCGCATTGCTGCCGCATGTTGCATGTTGTAAATTGCGCCTTTTTTTCCCTTGCTGATCCAAGTTTTCTTAATATCGTCAAACGCAGCTAAAGTTTTCACTTTGAAAAAATAAAAAGGGGCGCTCAAGTAAGACGGATAATGTAAACGTATCTCTTCACCGTGCATATCGTGATCATCCGTTAAGTCGCTGTGCGTTTGTCCATTATAAGATTTATTTCATGGTCACCGTACATTGCAAACTGATTACGAGCACTTCAATTGTTACGCCTTGCGGTCGGTCCAGCGTTTTGATGTAAATCTTATCGTAAATACACAATCGTTTACAAATTCTTGACCATTATTACTTTGCGAAGTGTGCCTAATAGCGGACGACAGGTAGGCTTTTGATAGTCGTAAAAATGCCCACCAATGATTGGTAGAAGGACGTATGAGTTTACAATTATAAAATTCTATAAAAAGGAACTAGAAAAAACATTAGGTTCAATTAACGAGACGGATAACCTGGTTTTCTAAGGATAAATTGTCATTTAGAAAAGAAAGGACGTCTGTTAGATTCAATTCCAAATCATGTAGATAATTCTAATCAATCCGTGCTACGACATTGCTGAAAATTGGTAATCCACTCAGTATCCATTTCAGTCAGTAATCCATTTTCCGACATCTCAGAATAATTTAATTATAATATTAAGTTTAGGTGAAATAGAAAAAAAACACACCCACAATCAGTTGATAATAAACAGGTTCTCAAAACTCCATACTCCCTTCGCTCTTTTAGCTTTCCAACAAACATCTTTGATTTGTTTTGTTTAAAGGAAAGCGTACTTGTTTAACTTGCCTGGTGTTTTAGTCACTGGCTAATATGAAATGTGAATATCAAATGTATAAGTTCTGTTTTACCGTCAGTTTACACTGCCAAAAACATCCATATGAAATATATGTCGTTTCAGTTTTTTTCAGAGAGAAAGAGGGAGAAACATGTTTTATGTTAATGTTTTCGGCAGTGTGATCACGGTGATGTTTTTAACACAATAAAGGCAAACAGATAAAAAGCTATACAGATAAAAAGCTAGATAATAACAGAAGAAGTAAGCTAAGATATATAATAGATAAAAAGCGTATGGCTGATACGCTTTTGCCAATATCTCTACGAAGATCGGTCCCTTATCGCGCTCACCCTGTAGACACCAGCAATATTGGCGGGTCGGTTCACATCTCTTCGTGGGTCCGGTCGTCTTATGTGCGGTCTAGCAATGCTGTAAGCAAATCGTTTATCTGGCACGTAACCGTAATTCTGGCTCCCTTTACGCATATGACTGGTACTTCTTAAATCAAGTAAGTCCATTATACTTTAAGGTAGACAAAAAATAAGCGTAATAAACACATGTATACATCTTATTACATCACACCTGTAGCGCGAATTTAAACGACGAGGTTGACCACTTTAGTGTAATGCAGAGTATACAAAATATATATGTATAATTATCTTGTATATTGACTACCCACCGTCTCGACGTAGCACTGCGCGGATAGCACGCATATAGTAGCAGGAAGTAGGGATAATGTTCTATGGAAGGGCAGTTCTGTTCTGGCAGTCCGGCAGTGCGGACGTAGTTCGAACCGATATTCATTTTCAGTGCAGAAATAAGCGAGATAGTATATTCATTCTACAAAATGGGACACTACACCACGAAAAATATGCAGTTGTGTGTAAAATTAATTTTATTTTGATAAATATATTGTAAGAAATCACAAATACTGAGACCTAAGCTATACACAGTATGGTAAATGTATTGACTTTATATTAAATAGCTACAGAAATTTAACGAAAAAAACACATTGCAAAACTAAGTCTCTAGTCTAAATAATACATGAAAAATGGAAATATAAAACATTAAATAACCTTAAAATATATCATATTTTAAAAGTGTAACTAAACGAATAACAAGTGCAACAAACGAAAATAAATGCAGAGCTTCTGATTGCGAAAGCGAAAAGATTGAGGTTTTATTATTTTAGTTTTGTTGCATAAAATCCATTAATTACTACTTAACAATTGCCAGATGACTTGATTGTTTTTATTGTAACAACGTGGACTTCATGAACCCTCAATAAAATCTTGATGTAAAACAATGCGTAGATTGTATTATAAGCTCTTTTTAAGACATTTATTATAAACATGACTTACCAATAAGGGATTCTAACGACAATGTAGTTAGAATCCCTTATTGGTTGAACATTTTTCTTATCAAATTACAATAAATAATTTAACTAAGGAGTAATAAAATAATTCTTTATATTTAAACACTTGTCGGAAATACGTAATCTTATTTTCTCCTAATTAATATACAATTTCTCTAAAGCAGTTCGATACTACTTTAATAGCTACTCCTAATACTCAATTTTCTTACTAAACAATTATTTTAATAACTACAAGCCTTGGTACATAATTCAGTGGACTTTCGGGAATTTCTAAGAGTTCTCTTCTATCAGAAGTATTTTAAGACATATTTTAGGTTTTAATCTACGTATTTATAAATTTATTTAAAATTAACTAGAAAAATAAATAACTAGAATTACAAATCACTTTGGGCTGAATTGATTATATCTATTGCTTTTATTTAATATTTAATTAACGTAGGCTCCGTATTCGTGCATTCCGTTACCATGGTAACCATAATGTACATTCGCTATTTCAGCATCCCTGCCTTTGAATGAATTGCTATTCTTAATGGCGTTTAGCAATATTAGACCTAAGGCTAACTTTCCGACCATGAGACTCTTGAATAACATAAACTTTAGCATGCTTAAGAAGAAGGGGACGATTGCAGATTGTATTAAAAACGGCATGATGAACATCGGCAGTAATTTTTCCAACAGCTTTTTTGACTTTATCTTCTTCCCTCGACCTGAAACGAATGCAATGTAATGTTTTTATTTACGTTGTGTTACCTCATACATGTATTTATAAAATTAACTGACATTGTAAAACCATACTGACATAGTATATGAGTCTAACGCAAAATACTATGGACACATTGCCAAATTTTAATGGTGTTTAGCGATTTGTCCTTTCGAAGTTCGTCATTATCTAAGATAAAACCAAGAAATTTTGTATTTAGGTATTTGATACGTAGTAAATTAATATTTAGGAGCCGAGCACAAACAAAAAGGTGATCGAGTAGAATGTAAATGCACGGTATACATATATTAAGAGAACTATGATGTCGCTACGATTCGGCGTGCTAAAATGTTGAACTATAGATTTTGAGTTAGTTATGTCAATTTACGTTTTAATGTTTACAACAGTTTCTGCTGAGAATATTTATTCTAAGTTCAGTCGATTTAAAATCACGATATTGAATGTCTTTTGTTAATGGCCTTATTTGCCAGAAATATATTTACTTAAATAATTAGCTGAGAGCTATTTTATATTTATTCACCTAAGTGAAGACTTCTATCACTACGTAAGGCGATTAGTACGAATGAGATGATACTCTCAACAGTGTATATTTATGGTAAGAGATGGCGCTAGTAGTTTTATGAATCGTGATCTACGTTCACTTTATTAGGCACACATGAAAGCACATGAAGTGTCTTAGATTTTTATTTCTATAAATGGGTCGTCTGCTTGGACGGCATGAGACTATATATTTTGATACTGCAATTACTATAAATATATATAAAGAAGCATTCTTTAATTTTATAGCTCAAAATTTTGAGTTCTACACACGAGTATGTAAGAAATTTCTTAATCTCAGCCTATTTTTTCTAATTTACTATTTTAAAAATGTAGTAATAATTTCCGTATTAAGAAATGTTATGAATTAGAAATAGAAAGCTTGAAAAAAATACATAAAAAGTTTATGCATGTTTATCGTTTTTATTGTAATAACGAGCTATCAAATAGAATACGTAGAATGCGTAATTATGGTACTATTTGCTTTCTAATTTTATGTAGGGCGTAAACTCTATATTATAATAGGAGACATATGTAAAAAAAATCTAACACTGTCATCATCATCATCTGTTTGGTATGCATGTTAAATCTCGCAATATAAATTCAATTAAAAAATTTGATAGCGTAAAAAATTCACTCGCGCTAGCAATTTCATTTAAAACAAAAGAATTTTTAACTTTCTTTGAACCACACGCTACGATAATAAGTATACGAATGAGTTTTTTTGTACATCACACAGAAAAAAAAGAATTGAGAAACTAAATGTGAAAGTGTTATACAATGTTTATAAATTGCTTCATTTTCTAGGATCATCGTTGTAATGTTGTGTTCTAGATGACGACAAATTTCGATCTGCAATAAATAGATAAAGAAACTAAGAAGAAACACTATATTGCTAAGCGATTTTTTTATTAACTGGTTTTAATTATATCTTAAATTAATAAGCCTATTGCCGTATACATAGAATTTTATTTTACCAAAGTATCATAAATAGGTACCTATATTTCTAAGATAAATCTCTATATCTCTAAAGTCTCGAAGTATTAAAAAAGAGAATAACAACACCGAATGAAATCCAAGAATTTTGCTAAACGCATACATACCACAAAGTTATAGGTGAATAATCTGTAAGAAGCTATGCCATGAAGACTAATTAAAAATGTCTGAGAAAATGTAAGATTTCTCGTTAAATTTTATTTTAAAAATTACGTAAAGTAATCGTTCTTCAGTTTTATTTTGCCTCGCGAGTTTTAATAAATTAACGCTGTTGAAATAAAAATTTAAGAATTCAATATAAATTGAATAGTGTAATCGATTCAAGGTTGTCAAAGCCGATGGGCCTATAGTTTTTAACAGAATCGACAGCCTTTAGTTTTTAACAGAATCGACAGCCTTTAATTTAGCTACAGTAAATAGTGATAATCATAGTTTGATTATCGCTAAAAGCGTTTTTTTTGTTTATAATTTATTTTTCGTGTTTTAGTTCGATTTGCTTAAAAAAATAACTCAATCAAATCAACTTGCGAACATCTTGTATGTTAAGTTGTTCCTAATTATGTAGCGGCTTAATAGATGTCGCTAGTGTCAACTAAAAACAAAAGATACGAAAAGAAATTTATGAATTCTGGCGAATCTAATCGAATTATTGCATTGCCATGGGTCTTCGAAGACTGTGCAAAGTTTTATTCAAACCTGATCGTTCAAATTGGGGCAAATTCACGATCAAAGATTCTGTTACACTCATACAGGTGAAACTAATATAAGCGTGTTATAAAGTCCGATGCGGTCGGGTAACGCGTATCATAATTTGAAGACGTTACAGTCTTTGTTAATGGGTTGTACTAACAGGAGATTTTGATGACAATTTGTACAGTGTGAGGACAGATGAAATCATGAGAAAGAAAACGGCTTAATGTAATTAATGAAACCTGTGAGTGGGATCCTACTTAGAGGCTGTTTCATTTACCCAGCTCCCAAACATGAGAGCTATCTTATTTATATATCCCACTAATTTATCGTTCGAAGTCTCAGTAATAGTACTGACAAACAAGGCAAGAATGTAATGTAAGGGAGTTAATAACAGAGGTCTCTCACATTTCCGGAGCTCACTTATCCAAGTTTCACTGGTTCGAACGAAGTTGCGGAAATCTTCTAGTCTGTTATAAAGTTATAATGACCGGGTGAGACATTTTGTCATGGTCAGTTGTGCGAGTATATGCAGGTAAGAACGCGTTCACTTTCTACCGAGCTCGATCTACTTGGTCGGTCAATTTAACCAGCGCTCTTATTTCCGTTAGATGACAGTAACCGTGATATTCACCTACAAAACTTCTTGATAACATTACTTTTGTTTGGTCTTGTTAAATTTCACCACTTTCGCTGAGCAATTGAATATTTTGTTGTTTGTAAAACACGTAATAATTTTGTTAATTGACATTATTTTGGTTTGCTATTTTGAGTTTATGGTATAATAAATATTACCTTTATAAACATTACTTAGCGTTATATCATTATAACAAATTATCGTAACCCATTATGTACATCATAGTATATCATCATAAGTATCAACATCATAAGTATATCCAACTCGTAGTTTATTTATTGATTTCTTTGCCAATAAATATTGATTTTAAATATTTGAATAAATAAGTCACATATGCGAGCTGTAACTTTCACTGAATTTTAAATTAATGTTTTGTTTATTGCGTAACATCTCTCGTCGCTTCCATTTCCAAAATATTCTGTTATTACAAAATATACATTTAAAATGATTAAAACTCTAATTAAATTGTTAAATTATTAAAACATTTAAAATTATAAAAACTTATAAAAAAAGTTAATAAAAAGTTAAATATACATTTGTTAGAATAATTAAAAAACTCTTGCCATTTATCATTGTAATTATCACAGAAACACGTCTGCTGATAGACGTTACCCTACCTATCAACCATCGCCACAAATATTCTTACCGCCCTCACCCAGCTTTTGTCTAACTTATAGGAGGTGTACTTATGCTGCGTCCTTTGATTATATAGCTGTCAGGTATATAATCACAGGCTGCGTCGTGCTGCATATGGCCTTCATTCTTGAATCCATGAGCCATCTTTTCTACGAGCTATATGATCTGCCCATTAGCAGATTTTAACCAATTATATATCGGACACTAGTTCTGCTCCAGATCACATTATCAATATTTAAGTTGCAATTTTCTGCCCACTCCTTTTCCACATATAACAAGAACAGTAGCAGCGTAGTTCGTACTGTTCATATAAGGTTTTGGCTGCACGTATTTGCGGCCGGCCGCCTGTCTGACGCCAACCCTCGGGCATATGTACCTATATATCCAAATTATAGGTACATTACCGAGATAATTTACTAATATTTCTTGTAACCATTCCAACTAAGCTGAAACTTTTGGTGGAACATGGTTCACGGTTATAGCCGAATGGCGGATTAGAACCAACGACCATGTTTGCATGTTTCGCAGTCCGTACGCTTAACATTAAGCTATTGACACTCATATTTAAGTTTCTACGAATAAACGATGGAATATGTAGGACATTCGCCTTATACCAATCATAGCACTATACTATCGTTAGTTTGCGCTTGGCGTATTGGATATAAGATCATGTCGATATTACAGTAAATTTAAGAGGTTTAAGCTGGGCGCCTTCTGCGGCCCGATGCACCTCGAGCCCGCTGTAGCTGTAGATGCCTCATCCGTGACGAAAAAAATACAGTAAATTCATATCCGGCGTCATTCTTCAAACCGGACTTATGTATACAGTCTCAGTTGAGTCCAACTTCGTAGATTTATGGCGATAAGCATACACCCTGTCGCATTTGAGATAGTGGAGTGAAAACAGAAAGTTAATCTCTGCCTGCTCCGAAATTAGCTCAGCGGAAAGACTGAATTTGAGCAATTCGACTTTCTAATGAGATAATTTGCGTCTGCTCTTCTAGTGTTATATGCGAAAAACTTTAAGGAAGTTGTAGACAGGAACTTTTAAAATGCCATCAACCTTATGAGTTAGTCGGAAAGGTGAGTGATGATGAAAATAATTCATTAAGAAATCATAACTTCTAGATATATATAATAGACAATTTTGAGTGGCGTTTTTACATACTCTCCACATTCTCCAAGTTTGTATGTATTTATGTTATTTTTTTACTACATATTTATTCGAATATTGGCACAATCTGTTCATCATAACATCAGCCAGGTGAATTTGCATATAGCACCTGCATAATATTTTTACTTTTGTATAATTTAACTTTCTAATGGTGATAATTCTTTAAAATCGGTTCATAAGTTTCACAGTTTACACATTACCATACACCAAAAACATTCACACAAAACATATAGACATCTTAGTTTTTTCAGAGACAAAGATAGAGAGATACCTTGTATCACGACTAGTTTATACGCCAGTGGAAATCAACGGTAACACAAACCAATTCTTTATAATAATGTATAGATCCCCACCCCATGATCCCTTTACAAAGGAGTTTCATTATACTCGTACAAATTATTACATGAATTAAAATGACAGGGACACAAGGATAATAGTGTACATTATTTAAACGGAAACGAAACTCGTAGTTCCCGATTTCAAGTAAAAGTTTCGGAGTAAAAGAGAACAGTTTTCGTGTGAGATTATGTAGCGAAATGGAAATTTTAAAGCAATCAATACAAATTCAATTACAAAAAATAGTTTAAAAGTAATACACTAAATACAAGATTTTTTTAGTAAGTTTTACATTGATTGTAGTGTTAAATATATTCAACCAGAAACTTAGAGCACTTTAAGCGAGATGGAATTATATTTTTTTGGATTCTCAAGATGTCTAATATTAAAAAGATTAAAAATACTGATACTATAATAAATACACATTTTATACATGTTTGTAATCCAATCAAAGGTAGCCCTGATCATGGCTGACTAACCTGCTTCGACATCCGAGTCATCCTGTGTTTGAATTTCGAATGAGACCAGTCTATCCGTGTTATTCCCTTTAGGCACTGTGACGTAAACACCATCGTACACTTGAAGCTTTTTCACGGGTTTATCTTCTTCCTTTTGATTTGAACCATCTTGAACCGAGGCCGAACAGTATGCGAGCATGAATAGAGAAAGAAACAATGTTAAGATGCGGCAAGAAAAGCGATGCGCGTGCGACGCGTTCATTTTGCCTGTTACTTCGTAAGTGCGAGCCGGACGCGATCTCCCTACTCCCCACTGCGACTAGTTTACCCCGTTTCTAATCTAGTTCGGTTATGTTTATTGAACTAATAGTAACAATAATGGAATTAATTGTATAGTTCTTGGTACCTGTACTATTGAATTTAAACATGTATTAATTGTTGAAGTACGTATTTATTAACTTAGTTCGCAATAACCCAAGAGGAAGATAACGTTTTGAGTCCAGTTATAATTTAAATATAGAAAAAAGATTTATTAAGGCCTTCCTATTTACTGCCGTACCCGACTATACAAAAAGATCTATGCAATTTGTATGCTCATTAAATAATAGCAATCAGTCATTATTATTTTTTTATTGACGAACCGGAATTTGCTATGCCACTTATTTGTATATCCTGGTTTTCTAGATATTAAGGAATTATTTTTTTACTCTATTTGTATCCACGAATTTACCTTTTAATTATTTTAAATAATACTCTAGTGACTTCAAAAGGCATATATCTGACTTTCGACCATAGCTTATTATACCCATTCTAATTTTTAAAAATTGGTCAGGTACAATGTGACATTTGAAAAGCCATTTAGTCGGATACAGTTTTAATCCTTATCAATGTAAATACGTTAATTACCTTAAGCATTTCATGCACACTATGATATTTTTTTACAGCATATAATTACAATGATTGTCTTAGGAGTTATCGCAAAATAAAAAGTAACGCGTGCGGAAATAAAATCAAGTGCGGGTCTTACACCGATGTCGGGGCTATTCGCTTGATGCGACCACCCCCGCGCCGCGTCCCTTGCTGTCGCCCATTTTGCTCAACCTCAATGTGCTTTCAATAAAGGGATCGACCCGGATAACACATCCAGCAATTAATACAAAATTAATACAGCTAATAAGGTAACAACATAAATTAATTCTAAGCCGGAACGAAATTTGTCGGGACAGCTAGTCCAGTAGTAGTATACATATATTCGATATTTGATGAAGGGAAGTTATCTACGAACACCGTGACAGTTGGAAATCAATGAGTTCAATCAAGTCAATCTTCTCAGACACAAGCATCAAGTTCTTTTATTTACTTATAAGCTTAACGAAGTCTTTCAAAATTGCTTACTGTAATTGTTACAGTAATTTTTTTTTAATGAGAGAAATTTAATTCTTAATACATAAAATTAACTGCTACTTCATTTTCACTTTTATTCTCAATTTTATGAGTTTCATTTGAAGTATAATGTTGCATAATGAATGAATTCGATCTCTCGTACCTCGGCTTAATATCCCAAGAGATTGGTTCAATAGGTTCACTTTTTACATCATAAGGGGGTAAGCGAGCCGAGGGTCGCCTGTTATAAAAGTGATCACAAGAACATCCGTAACATTATTGG